>QKQZ01055841.1:0-12353 GCA_003595255.1 Solenopsis fugax | reverse complement strand
ATCTGCAAAAAAAACTATCAATATTTTTATTAATATGAGTATACATACATTGAAATTTGATGTTGACCTAGATCTTGTCGTGATGATGCGAACGCGCACAAAAGTATCAAAAGTGAGACGCACTGCTTGGGACCACAAAATTTGCTTGTCTCTCCTCAGCAGCCACTATCAGACTGATGGTTCGTACGAGACGTCAGAATACTAATATTCGCTTACGCATATATAAACGCGTGCACTGGTCGCGTTATACATACACTGGGGGAGAACCTAAATCATGTGATGGAGACTGTTTATGTAGACCCTGCAATTGATTTTTTTTTATCGTAAAGCGTATCAAAGAGAGAAATTTACTGTACTAAATAGTTCCCCTGGCAGCCTAGCAGAAAAGATCTATAAAATTCTAAAAAAAAGGTAAAAATATACTACAAAATGCTACAAAATATAATTGCTATAATATAGTGATTAACATATATGAAATTTTGCACGAATTTCAAAAAATTCTACAAAAACCAATACTACTTCGTAATGATCTATGAACATTTGATGTTTATGGATACATATATTTGATAAATCAGTTCAATAGGATGTTGTCAAAAAGATGAAATATGTATAATTAAAATATATTTTTTTATAAGTATAAAGTTACAGTTTTTATTAATTTTAACATATGTGAAATAGCATGTGACATAACTTACGAAAAATCTAGGTTTATTTTTGCAATAAACATTTAATGTTTATACTTATAGATTTATATTTGTAAAAGATCAGCTCAATAAGTACAAAGGTTTACCAAAAATAGAAATTTGTGGAAAATTTTTTTTCCATAGAAATAATTTATCTTTTTAAATATCTACGCAATAGTATCACAAATTATGTTTTTAAATCAAGAAATTGGATGTAGTATTTCATGAAAGTCTACAATTTTTTAGAAAATTCAAAGTACAAAAATCTACAAATTTTAAAAATTTGATAGGTTGTTTAATGTTACATGTCTACACAAATCTTCGAAAAAATACAAATTTTAATTAGCCATAATTGCAATAGATTTTAAAGTTATAAAAACAAATAGGTTTTGTTGCTTTATATAAGAAATTGTAATATTTTATGGAAAACTAAAAATAGATCTGAATACGAAGTTTCACAATTTTATAATACGTAAATTCTGATAGATTTCCATAATCAATTATCTAAATAATTGCATTATTCTATATAGATATTTCAATCACTTAAAATCTTGTTGCTAATCAAATTTTTAATATTTTTAGATTTTTATACTATTTTCTCTAAAGATTATAGATTTGTAATACTACTTTATCAGGGCTCGCGAATATTTCATTAGTATTTATTGAAATTGTTGATGTCCCATACAAAACGAGTTTCTATGATAGAATCGAAATATAATAATGTAAGATCAAACAATAATAATGGAATAATTGATTATATTTTTAGGTAAAACACACAAATAAAAAATGTTATGCTTTTGTTTTAAAGTTTTATTGAATGTCAAGATTCAACGTACATACTAATAAAAAAACTCGCGATATTATTTCTAATCATCCATGACGTAGATTAATAAATCAACCAATGCTGGTTTCTTTCGTCACAATTTTATTTTAAATTCGTTATATGTTGTCAAATAAAATGGCAGAAAATTAAACATGCATTAAAATGATAAAAATCTTAATAAATCATTCTTAATAGAGCTTAATAGATTTGAACAGATCAAACGGATAATATAAACATCGCATCGAGATCGCGAATAATACAATGAAAACGAGTTCGCTGTGATTTTTAGGGAATCCACTCCACCTCGTTGGTCTCCAATCTCTCGCCATTGTTCCTTGTCGTGACGCGGCTGTTACGCTCCGTCGATGACGGTGTGTCATTCTCTTCACTTCCGGCTATCTTATGGTAGACACTGCTTCCAGTTTCAGCGATCCACTTGGCGCCGTCGCTGATCTTCTCACCCGCTTTGCGCACCACGTTGCCGAGGTTTTCGGAAGTGAAGGTGTGGGGGTCGATGTTGATGTCTAGAGAATTATTGCCTTGCGAACAGCCAGAATGTGAGACGATACTCAAATCGTATGGATCGACGCCGTACTGGCTCAGTCGCTGACGTATCCTGTCTATCTGCTGCTGATCCAGCGTCCTAGTCCTCGAGAGGATCGTGGCGCTCTGTCGATGAGCAAACGCCAGCTTCTGACACGTGAAGATGCCGGCGTAAGTATCGTAATCCGTCATGAATACCACATGGGACGCGCTTCCGGCCACATCTAAATTACAGGTACGAATTTTAATTGCACAACACAGCTTGCAATTCGCATAGAAATTATCAAGCGAGAACGCATTGTTTATCGCAAAATTAATACGTGACAAATTTATTTTCAATTTGTCTAATATCTTGTCATTTGTAATAAATCGAGGAAGAAATTACAGCTGTATCTAAACCTATATTTTGCAGTCGAAGCTTAACTTTTAATTTTGCTGTGCAACATACAGAATTTTTATCCATTATATTCTTCTGTTTTCTACAAAGTGAATTGTCATACTTAAGATACTTACTAAGAGGGAAACGGACTTCCATACGTCCCGGAGTGCTTGGTTCGGGTACAGACAGCTGGCCAGTATAATGATATTCGTGCTTCAATGGCGTAAGACCTGTACATATGCATCGTACAATTACGGATAATTCATCCCACTTGCTGGACATTTATCCCATTGACGCGCTCTTTTATGGCTCGACAGAGCCCGATACGTGCTTCGTAGAAGCTGACGCATTGTCTCCTTTCTTTGCCAATTGCGCTTATTGTTTTTTATCGCCTCACCTAAGATCAGATGATCCGAGTCCTGCGTTATCACGTACTCGCCCGGTTCCTCTCCTCGTGTGTAATTGTAAGTGATGCACTTGCTACCCGTCGACGTTTTCTGGATAACGTACCACAGGCCTAGAAACTAAAATTTAAAAAGAAATCCGATTATTTCTAAAACGAATTAATTTGACTTTATACATAAAATAAGATGCTTCGCAAATTATTAGAAGTATCTTTTGCTCGATGAAGATAAAATAAAACGTTTCGCAAATTATTAGAAGTATTCTTGCTTGATAAAAATAAAATAAAAGTGTTCTATCAAAATTTTTTAAATAAATATGAATTTTTCTGACTCACTCTGCTCATCTGGAAACCCTGCGTGGGTTCCACAATGGGACAAGCACCCATGTGATACGTATGAGATTGAGCAAAAGCGAGGCATCCCGCCAGTACCAAACACCAAGTCAAGGATTGCATCTTCTAGAACAAACAAGAAAATGAATAACATTGATTTAAGCAATTCACCTTCTCCGAAAATTATTATATAATTTGTGTTTTCCCGTAAAGATATGAATTATCAATATCAAACTGTGTTTACGCATTTCTAATCTTTTGATAATGCAAAAAAATTTGCTCATTAATATCTAATTATTATTATTTTAAATCTGTTAGTTATTATAATAGTAATAATGTACAAAATAAAATGGAATAAAAAATGCAATGAAAGAGCATCTACAATAACAAGCGATCTAAACCGGGTGTTGTTTCCCCACGCGCAATTACGTGATTTCAACGGAAGTGGTGATTTCAACGAAGTGGTGACGTCACGCATTTTTCAACATATTTCAATTGCACTTCCTGATGTGCATAACATTTCATGCATGCACCACGCTCAGGTAAAGCGTCAAATAAAGTGATTTTCAGATTCATGCACAACCAGAATCTCGGATTTCAAGTACAACCGATGGAGCATGATTCACGTTCGCCTTGGACACGCATCACGGAGCAAGGACCTCCGGTTTTTTGTCCCAGTGTCACACTGTACCCGTCCTAGCTCATTTCTTTCTCCTACGTAAAATAATAAATGCGCAATGATGTCCGTTGAATACACGATTAGAATTGACCCGTTGCGACTTTTCACTCCGCATGGCTGAGAACATTTTCATTCCATGTACGCACTAACGTAAATCAATTAGTGTCTTTCTTACTTGTAAGAAGCTCCTTTTTTTATACATGCAAAATCAGGATTTTTTTCGTGAAGAAAATAAAAGTAACACTCAACTTTAATCACTGTCGCTTTCTTGTTTCCCCCTTTACGAAATGTGCGGTTTTTTTCGAATGTGTTTTTCACAGAGCGAAAGACCTTTAGTAAATGAATAGAAATTTAAATGTAAAGCCACAATATGGATAATCATTATAGAAATGCTTACGTAAAGAACGAGGTGAAAGATCAATGTGTCAGGAGATATGTTAAAATTACGAGCTCGAAATTGTACTCACTGTGATGGTTACTGTTGCCGATCTCTGCGTTCGCACTATAAACACAAGTCTCACTGGAGAGATGGACTTTATGTGACTGGTGCCCCACTCTCGGGGTGCCCCACAATTACAGGTCACACATATACACACGTTCACAGAGGCATACAACGTGAGAATGAGATTCGAGATACAGAATGTCTGGCTGTTTTTCTTTGTAAGTTGCGATTCAGTCCACACTGATTCATCTTTTTTTATGATAAATTTGTAATCTCATATATTTGCACATTATTTTTCTTTTAAAGATGTAGGATTATCATAATTATCACTGACGTTCAATTACGTCTACTGAGCACGATGACGCATCCATGAACATGAACGTATGATATACTATAAGTGACTTCTGAGAATTATACTAATTCCTCATACATAGTATATGTAGGTTCCCCCGCATTTCTCGGAAACGAATGTGATTTAAATTGATCTCTATGCAACAGATACCAGGCAATCTAATGATTTTTATATAACTGATTTATACGAAGTAGTAAAATATTGATTTATTTATAAAATAGAAAATTTTTACATTAAACATTCTTAGATTAATGCGACCAACGCTTATAGTATGTAAATTTTCTGTTAAAGCACGTATACGTAGATTTTATAGTAGTAGTTACAAAATTACTTAGCCGCGTCTCCTATTGATAACCAATTTACGCGATTGTAAATTATTTAAATAATTTACAATCGTAAATTGGTTATTAATAGGAGACGCGAGCTAAGTAATTTTGTAACTACTACTATAAAATCATAAATTGGTTATCAACAGAGAATAAGGCCCAAAGTTGAGAAACAAGAATTTTCAGCTTATCTAACACATCATGTAAAATTGGAAAAATTTTTTTTAATTGGTTTCTTTGACGCGATGCGTACAGGAGACGCATATATTACATTACATAGTAAAAATAAATTGATTATAAGAGTAAATGTAACATCCTAGTAATAATATTGTATCTTATCTTTGAATATCTCACTAAGATCTCAAAAAGTACATGGATAGTCTAATCTAAAATCGATAAAATGTAGAATAGGAAAATATTTAGCATAAGGAAAATATTTAGCATTGACATTATTGATTATAAAATCATTCTAAACGGAATACTGTATAAAACTTAAACAAAACGTTACGTAAAATATTGTTATCATATAGTAGTAACTTATGTAAAATATTATGCATGAAATTTATGTAATTTAATAAGATACGTACGCTTATTCGCAAATAAAATGGATTCTACTAAAAAATACAAATGTAAATCTTAATCGATAAAATTATAAAAATTAAGGATATTTACTCAAATAAATTAACTTTCAGTACACCTTGAGACATACTCTTCACGTAGTCACACGATTAAAAATGCAAAATTCTGCTTCTTTTCCCTTTTGTTTATTTTCTACGTTTTACGCAGCAGGTATATTGCATGTATCCAGATCACTAAAATAGGGATGTTGCAATGCCGCCCGAGCGGATATTCTGTATACAGGATCGTACGTGAGCATAGCTTGCAATAGATCCAATCCATCTGCATCCAATATTTTTACTTGACTCTCCAAGTTATTCGTCATCCAATTTGGGAATGTCGCTTTGTAATCTGACAACTGTGTTACCCCTGGCCATATGTCTTCTGTTGGTGTTCTTAGTATTCTGCAAGATAAAATAATTATTAACTGTGACAAGATTTTTATATCAGATCGATTTTTTTGAAACTTTATACGCGGGAATTTTTCGAGTTGCTAATTACAAATCAAAAGTCAGAATTTAAAAATTCAAAATAATTAATCCAATATAGCGGACAAATAACTAAAAAATTTTAATTTTCAAGAAAATCAGTACATTGTAATTTTGACTTCAAATTAGGATTCAATGACTCAAAAAATTCCAGAACACTTATAAGAAATAATTAACATTTTTTGGGAGATTTACGGGAAAAAGATTTGATTTTTCCATATTTAAAAAAAATTAATTTATAATATAAAAGCAACATAGCGAAAAAATCTCACAAAATTCTGAAAAATACTTTAAGATGTCCTAAATAAGTGCCTAAATTAAATTGCCGTTTTGATATTGATAATAGTTTATAAATTTTTTTTTCATAAAAAGCACAAATCTTTTATTTATGCAAATAAAAATTTACAGTTGTCTTACTTTTTTTAAGACTCGTTCATGTGCTAGAGACTACGAAAAAAACGGTCAAAAAATTAGTAAAAATAATTAAAAACAGTGGAAAAAAATAGATGCTAATCATGTCAGAGTTAAATAATCTGAGAAATAATATTTCTATGATAACGTAAAACAAATAATAAGTAATCCAGGACTCTCAAAATTTAAAACAATAAAAAGTAGGAAAANAAGAGGCTAGTGAGAGTCAGCGCGGGTATAAGTGCGCAATCACAAATATTGATATTATTATATCTGTTTGTCCTCTGAGGACTCCAAAGTTGAAACGTTCGTTTCTTTTGTTATTTAGAATGAATAAACAGATATAATATCAATATTTGTGATTGCGCATTTATATCCGCGCTGACTCTCACTAGTCTCTTTTCCTACTTCTTATTGATAACGTAAAAATTTTACCGGAATATTCTGAAAAGTTGATCGATTTCACTGTCTCCTTGGAACAATGGTTTCTTGGTCACCATCTCCGCAAAAATACAGCCGATACTCCACATGTCAATTGCGCATGAGTATCTAGTAGCACCGAGGAGAATTTCAGGCGCTCTATACCACAGAGTTACAACTTCGTGTGTATATATTCTGACTGGAATTCCAAATGCCCTTCCAAGTCCAAAATCCGCTACTTTGATAATTCCAGTTTTGTCGATCAGCAAATTCTGTGGTTTCAAATCGCGATGAAGTATTCTGCGCTTGTGACAGAACAGAATCGCACGTGTGATCTGAAACAGTGAACAATTGCATGTGTACGATCAATCCTGATAAAATTTTTCATTGCAATTCAAGAGTCTCGTAATGTAACGATAAGACTAATGTAATGTTCTTTTCCACTTTAAACAAACCTGATATAAGTATGATTTAACTACAGCTGGCTCCATCAGTTTGTTACTCAGACTATCCATGTACTTCTTTAGATCCATAGTAAGATACTCAAAGATAAGATACAATTTTGACTCCTCCATCAATACATCAATCAAGCTCACTATGTTTGGATGAGTTAATTCTTTCAGCAATGAAATTTCCCTAATAGCAGTTGATGGTATTCCCTCATCATCACTTTCCAAGCGAATCTTCTTCATGGCTACAATTTCTCCAGTCTTCTTGTGCTTTCCTTTGTATACTACTCCATATGTACCTAAAGAATATTGAGATTTTAAAACACGTTTTAAACTGTATATTATGTTGTTTGTTCTTTTTAGCAAAACCATATTCATCTATTCCCCTTTTTACTTCGGCTACGTTCCGTTTCATACATAATGCGCATGGCATATCATTTTATCTTTGTAATTCTCCAAATGTTAAACAAGGACAAAATGGTACATCACGTGTATCATGCGTGAAATGGAACGTAACCTTCAATATAGGAAGAAAAACAAAACAGATGAATTATGCAAGTTCAGTTGAAAAGAACAGATTAATATTTACATTAGCAATCCAACCGTTTTATAAGATGCATATGTGGTTAAAATCAAATGCAACCTTGTAGGTTTTAGCTATTAATGAATATTGCATCGCCCATTTGACGAAGATAATTTCTGTTTAGCAGAGATATTGTATATAAATACTTGGATATATCTTATTTATACACAGGCACAGCATACTTCGTATAGGTAAAAAAAATACTTCAAGCACGTGATAAAAGAGGCAGGGATCTTTCATTATATTACACACAATGCTTCCACAACCGAGGCTGCCAAATAAACGCTTAGCAAATATTCATTAATTACTGCTACGTGATACAACGCATGCGGTGCAACAAAAACTTGCCGACAACAGGTTCTCGTAT
Source organism: Solenopsis fugax (assembly GCA_003595255.1). Lineage (NCBI taxonomy): Eukaryota > Metazoa > Arthropoda > Insecta > Hymenoptera > Formicidae > Solenopsis > Solenopsis fugax. The sequence goes on along the minus strand of QKQZ01055841.1, from coordinate 4,054 downwards.
CTTCCATGCACTCACCTTCTCCGATTTTCTCTATTTTTATGAAGTTATCCATCGTGCGCAGCCGAGAGAATGCGAACGTCGTTCAACAACAGTCGCTGAGATCTCACAAAATCCTGCCTTCGGCTTTACTGAAGATCCAGTCCGTGTGTACTTCACAAGGCCTTGCTGTATCGCCTAACGAACAAATTCAAATCAAACGTCAGACGCCATTTTGGTAAACATACCGCGATACCGCACGTTTGCTGTGAACTAGCGCCCTCTCTACGATATACTGCAGCTGCCAGACTTACCACGTACATACTTCCGGATGCCACTGATATGGCGCATTCCCCTTTATTGTGAATGACGCTCATTGGATGCGCCCATCTGCCGCGTTTACCCGAGAATATTCAACTTTAATTTTCCGGCGAGATCAAAGATGCTTTATCAAACAAGACCTGCTAACTTACAAGATCACTGCATCAGTCAATGACAATCAACAAAAATAATATATATTTTCAAGTAAAAAATGTTAATTAAATTTGTATAAAAATTAGATTGAAAAAATATCAATTTAAAAAGGGAAAAAATAAGTTACTTTTTATACAACAAATCATAATTCAAATAATTTATCATTTTTTTTATATATCCATGTATAAATTTTAGGCAGGATTAGATAATGAGGGAAGAAACACAATTTATAGATGAACAAGGCACCCAAGTTTTTTTTAGATAATCTTAATAAATTTATTTTTTGTGCTTTTACAACACGCAAATACATAACTTCATTGCAATCGGTGAACTTTGAACCTGGATTAACTGTAGTTTGCTATCGTCCTTATACAACTCGCGGGAAAGACTTGGAAATAATACGATTCGGTCTATAAAAAAAACCGAATCGATGTAAAATCGCGAATTAGTGAACATAATTCTATCTGCATCAATATATCTACCAATATTAAATGTAATTAAACAATGGGCGTAAAGTTCCGGTGCAATTTTATCGTGGAAATTGATAACCACCGGTTGCATAACCCAGCCCTACGCCACGTTGCGTATGCGTAGTAGCACGCGCTACTTCGTATTGTTGCTCCATATTGTTAAACATCTCTTCCTGTTTTTTTAGAATATCCGGTTTGGCTCCTACCGCTGGCGCGCTAGGTAGGTCGCCCTTAATACCCATTAATCGCTTGAACTTGGCCGTCACCTTCCCGTCTTGATCGTGCGTGAAAGTCGTTCCCATCCACGTGTTGGCAGTGGAAGCTGCGGTCGACGTACTGTTACCGTCATCTTGCTTTGACTATGAAAAGATAAACGCAATTATAGAATGGGATTACGTGTATATAATTAAAAATACTTATCGTTGTATAATCATTACCTTGTTCGCCCATAACAGCTTCCTCTTCTGGATTTGCTCCGCGTACTTGCCCTGCGTCGCCGTCGCCAACGGATTGTAATAGTTCTGCTCACCCTGAATACTACCGAGCATCACGGTATCGCCACCTTCTGGCGGCTTCAGCTCTATGCCCAGTTTCTCCAACTGGGCCAACTTGTTCCGTCCCTTTTCCTCCCGATAACTCATCGTTCTAAATGGTAGCGGTGGCGCGCGATCCCTCGATCGCGATCTCGATCGCGTACGGTCCCTCTCCTTGTGATAGCTCGAACGCTCATCCCGATATCGATCCTTCCGGTCGTCCCTAGAGTGTCGCCGATCCCGTTCATTGCGGTCGCTGCGATCTCTGCGTCCCTCCCTCCGATCTCTGTCCCTATCACTCCTGTCACGATTACGATCCCTCCGATCATCCCTGTAATGATGATCCTTGTCGCTTCTCTCTCTGTCGTCACTTTTTTCGTCCTTGGACGATCCAAGAGACGTTTTGCGTTTATCATCATCCCGACTCCTGCGATCTCTGCTCCGGTCTCTGTGACTACTGCTATTGTCACGTTGCCTTCGGTCATCGTAACGGCGACTCTTGTCAGACGAATGACGACTACGATCGCTACGATCACCTCGCCTATGATCGTCTTTCGAACCCGTATGATTCTCGTGATCGGCTCGCCTGTAAAACGATTACGTTCTGCAGGGGTATACCACACAGATGCGTATTATTATTCTGGACATGACAGGTGTGTATAATTCGATATAATTTTAGTGAAATATATCGAAACTGTTTTCATAGCAAATTTAATAATCCATAAAAATATCACTAGCACCTGTACTACATATAATTAACAAACCAGCCTACCTCTGGTCTGATGGTGAAGGCAAAGCCCGAGAAGATTCTGTTCTCGAGCTGAAAGTAGACTGAGCCGTCATAGGACTGTTTGCACGTTCGCTACTGGACTCCCTGGACGAATTGTTGTTGTTGCTTTCCTATATAGAGAAAAGAAAAATTATCAATTTTATATATATAATATGGGTTTCTCTTACATATTCCACCAAGTAAGAAATAATAGTTCTTATAACTCCTACCACAAAAGCTATTTTAGAATGTGTAACTTCAATACACGCAAAGTTAGATTCTCTGACAGTAAGTAATACATATGTATTAGAGAAATCTACACTTTATAAAGAGAGAAAATGATTTTACACAGTAAGTATAAAAAGTATAAACATAAATTTGAAGAATTTCTCTCCATAAAAGGCAGAAATTCAGTTTTTTTTTTTTGGTTTCAGTTCTTCTTGGTTGTACTTGATACAAAAGTTTGGCGATACTCAAATTCACGCATGTCATTCTATTTGATAATATAATCTGTGCTAATTATTAACTCAAGTAAAATAGTACCAATGAAACAACCATGTCACAAAAAGGAGAGATAAAGAGAAAGAGAGAAAGAGAGGAATATGAGGGCCCTTCACATCAATCTGCCTCTGCAGTTAGTTATCACCCGAGTATACTTGTACACGTGATTTCTTTGATGATTGATGTTTTGTTAGTGTTACCTTCTGCCAGCTTCCTCTACTCACCTCTAGTCTTCTGAATAGGACTTGGGGGTAGTCTTGAAAGACCCTCACACAGCATAGACCTTGCCGAGATGCGTAGATATTGTATCATGTATTACCAACAGAGCTACGTGTTAATATTGTCTCACGAAATGGCACTATTCCCATTTACTTATTTATTTAAATTTTAATTATGTGAATGATAGCCCGATTATATCCTGCATTCGATAAGGTGTCAAGGTCCTGTCTTATTTGTATTTAGACTATGAGCACTAAAATGCCGATTTTGCCCAACTATCAAAAAATACTGCAGCTTGTGCCGGTAAATACTATCGTCAATATATAAACATTGCTTCCGTATTATGCACGCTGCATTTGCAGATAGCATTAATTGATCGACTCGACGACATGACCTTGCAAAACCGGATACTATCCCCTTTATGTATCAGGCCTAAGACTTTGCATGTACATACAGCACCCATAAAGTCACTGTGGTATCTTCTTAGGCATTGTCCGAATGTTTCATACTTAATAACTAGGAATTAAGAATTATCGGCGTGTGAATTCACTATACCTCACTCATGTCCATTTGTACCGGATCGTAATTGGCATCGCTCGCCCTCCTGTTTGCCTCTTCCTGCCCCCGAGGTGGCGTCTGAAAAAAAAACCAAGATCGATCATTTCCTAAGTATACCGCTGCGCCTCTTCGCAGATGCACATAGAAGAAACAAAAAAAAGAAGTCACGTTTCTAAACATTTCTAGGGCGGTGTAAATAGATTAGTACGCGTATTAGCGAAGCCATGTCGAGCGGTGTGCGCCGCTCTCGAGGCGTCCTAAGCGGCGGCGACGTCGACGACGACGTCGACGGTAAACCGGCCCCGTCCGTATCCTCGCGCACGCTCACCTTCACGTCGTTCGAGTTGTTGCTGTTGTCGCCGTCGCTGGCGTAATTCGCCAGCGAGTCCATAATGGCGCGTGAAACGCTCAACTGTTCGTCGAACTTTTTGTTGTGCTACGATGCACTGTGGCGACCGTCGTGAAGAACAATGGTGAAGAAGTATCTGGAAGTATCGCCGTTCGCGACGCAGAGCGGCGCGCCGCGCCGTTCCTTCTCGGCGCATCGGCGCGTC
>QKQZ01055840.1:0-13905 GCA_003595255.1 Solenopsis fugax | reverse complement strand
GAATATATATTGTATAATTCAAATATAAATTATTTTGAGGAAGAGTAAACAAATAATTCTATATATGAAGATTATCTTTTAATAATTATCGGAGTAATTACAGAAATTTTTTGAACCATATAAGGAATAATGGATAGGAGTAGAAGTGTTTCGCATTCGCACGAAGCACATCATTAAATATTGAATATAAATTTCTTTTTGACAAATTGAATATAGATGATCCAGAAAAATAGATTCTTGGTTTTCTACATCATAAAATACTGCGTGTATCGCGGTAAAAATTTGCATACCTCATTCGTTGCAAAACAACACGTCATTAATAGCAGCGTCTGATCGATCTGAAGAGAACTACCAGATGTCTGTTATGAGCTTTCATTGCTGTACAATAGCGCGCGAAAAAGACGTATACCGAGTTTTCAAACGCTTCAGAAAAGTTTAATGCAGCAATTCACTAGTTATACGATGCGCGCATTCCTTTTTGTAAATCCCGACTGATATATTGCGCGGCATAACGTATGATGCAATGCGGATGAGGAACGAATATGCAAAGTAGACTGCGCGAAAAACGTCGCATAACGCAAGCTAATGTAGTGTAATGTTCATAAATTCAAAACCGTTTTGCTATCGCGGCACAAATATACTTTGCGCTCCAACGATACTTTAATTGTATTCTCGATTAATAATCACACCGTAATCCACTGTGTTAACAGAAATACTTTCTAGTATATAGTATTTATATAATCTTGCGTGTGCACTGCTATTTATATATCTGAAAATAAATTAATGATTACCATCAACCTTATCCAATTTTGAAATAGCGAATGTAAAATTATGTAATTGAATTAGAAGGTGCATTAAAAATTAAGCATGTTTCTTGCTTGAGGAGAAAATCGTACATGTAGTTTACATGAAGCTTGATGTAAACTACATGTACGATTTTCTCCTCAATCAAGAAACATGCTTAATTTTACATTCGCTATTTCAAAATTGGATAAGGGTGATGATAGTCGTTAATTTGTTTAGATAAATAGATAAGTATAAGAAGATAGATAAGTATATAAAAATTTATAATTTTATATGTGCTTCTATTTGTATACCTGAAAATAAATTAATGACTACCATTCTCATTGCGCAGGTTTGAAATAGAGTATGTAAAATTGTAGCCATTTGATACTTTATTACAGTAAAATTATAGAATTGAATAAAGGAGGTGCATTAAAAGTTAAGGCTGCATTTATACGGATCGAATAAGGTCTTACTTTGCGAACTTTTAAACTTGGAAAAGAGGTAAAGAAGTCATGTTTATTCTATTGAAAACTCCGTTGTAAAGATTATATTCTTCTCTATGTAACATTTAAATTTAAAAAGTAATTTAAAATGGCGTTGCTATTCAAATTTTTAAAAATTGTTTTAATAAACGAGTGACCACTATATCTTGAAGACGGCTCGAGCGACTTATAATTTTACACCTTTTTTAAAAACTTTAAAAGGCCTGCAGTTGCCATTTTATTCAAACGCAATTTTGAAAAGCAGATCAAACTCTAAATCTATGTTTAAACTTTATAAAGTTTGTGCCATTTTGTTCTCTTGTGGGAGCAGAAGTGGTCATCGTATAAAGCGTAATGCTTTTAAGAAACATGACTTAGGAAAACTTGAACAGCCATTTTATATTATATTTTAATAAAATTTAAATGCCAAACCGAGAAGAGTGATCTTTACAATGAAATAAATACGACTTCTTCATCTCATTCCGTTCTTCCAAAAAAACTTGCATCGATGTTAGATTTTGTTTTGACTAGTCTAGATGTATATGCTTATTTCTTACGTTGCTTCAGGAATAAGACCTCATTATTAGTGTCTATCTATGGACACGTGATATGCGGTACGTACATACATACTGTATTCAAGTATGCATGACTCAATCGAATGTTAAGCTCCTGCGTTAGTCACCAGTTTAAACTTTTAACTCTTTCAACCACTTATTGAGAATTATTGGAAACATTGTTAAAGGAGTGCAAATATAATGTACTCGGCGTGCAATTATGTCAAATGCTATAAATAGTGAGACAAAAGAATGCATGAATTATAGATAAAGGTTACAACCTTCCCGATAACTTTTGTCGGTTAATTCGTAATATAGTACGTAAGTCGAAGTGCAACAGGATTGTAAAACACGAATAAAAGCAGCGAAAAATATAATTTTCTGGATTTCACCGATGCATATTTCTGTAACAATTTTGCAAACTTTTTTTTCTGCACGGAAGTAATTCGGCTTTGTCTGAAAAGCGCTTTCACATATAGTATTCGTGCGACGCGTGACGGTGCAATAGTAGGTACATACATGCATATCACACGTCTGTGCGAGGAAGAAGTTGCGTAATGTGTAACGGTAAAAACGCCGTATGGCAGCAATAAGAAGTTACCTATTTCTTCTACTCGCGCACTGAGAATCTACCGTTTCTATTCGTTCGTTACAAGTCTAATAATTAGCACATAAAAAATATTTTGCAATCTGCACAGCACATCAGTTACGCTTAAAACATTTTAGACACGCAACATTTTATGTTGGATTGTTTCAAAAGATTTCGTATATTAATAGAAATCTATGTAGAAATATAAACTATAAAGCTATTCGCTTAATAGAGAATCCAAATGACTTAAAGTAATACATAGAGATTTAGTGCAATACTATAAAGTAAAACAAATAAAAAGTTTTTAAAATTTAAATATGAGTTGTTAGATAGATTATTTATAAAATAAAAAATAAGCAATATATATGTAATAATCAAATATGAATATTATTTAATTAAATAGAAATTAAATATATTGTAATTTTTAAGAAAATTATACTTTCTTATAAGAGGAAAAATTGTTAGATAAAAAAAATAATTAAAATATTTATTCAACAGGAATAAATGATTATAAATAATAAAATTTTAAATAAAGATTATCATATCTGATATAAGAATTTTTTAATGAATTGAACGACAACATCGTAAAATTTGTCGGATTTGAACGTGATTAAATCGAATAACATGTGTAACATCACCTAAATCATAGTTTTAAATATTTCTTTTTTTATATCTGAGATAAGCATCTCCAAAACGCTAGAAGCTCTTAGTGTCAACACGTCTCGTTTTGCATAAACCGCGTTATCACCCCAAAAGGGTCTCATGACCTCCGCTAAACGAGCTCTGATAAAGCGCGGTGATATTATTCACGTAACTGGCATTAGAGCTTGATAATAGAGGCCGATCGATTTCCGCGCCGGTTTACACATCGCTTCTAGTTGTTCTTTTACTGTGTACACGTACGCATGCTATTTGACTGCTCCGAGTAATATTGCATTTTAAAAACCATCTTAGAAAAAGAACAGATATTTAAAGAAGAGTCTTTTATTCAAGATTTCCAAAGCGAGCGCGTGTAAATATGTATAAACTTCTTGTTTAAGAAAAAAGAAACTTCTATAAATTACGATATATTTCTTAGACGATAATCTTTTACAGTTTTATAGTTGTACGCTTCTGTGTAGCACACTTTCACCAATTTTGCTTGATTGCAGCACGCATGACGGCGTATTGCGATGATAAATTTTATGATACGTTATTATAAAGATTGTTCCAGGAGTACTGCAAATTTTATTATAGCTATTAAGCAATATCAGAATAAAAAGTTGCAACCTTGAGTATTCCCCCAACAAAGACCTGACTCCGGTTTGCGATCCAAAAAAAATGGCATTGAAATATTACTGAAACTATTACAATATCTTGATGCTGAAATCAAAAGTGTATAATCAAATCCGAAAATTATAAATATAAAGTAGTAGAAAAACATAAATATAGAATATTCATGTATGTATTATATATATATATATATATATATATACATACATACATAAAATTTATATATACATTTATGAACATATAAAATATAGTTGCATAAATTTTCGTATTTAATCACACACTTCTGAAATTTTGAAAATTGGTAAAAATGCAAAATATATGTATAAATATACACATAATATACAATATATTACATATAAATCTATATAATACATACGATTTACAGGTATTTATTCGAAGAAGTTTGTGCAGTAGGAGATCGTCAAGATCATATCGATGAAAACCGTTGCAAAAGTCCAAAATTTATTAACACTCTGTAGGTTCGTAAGACAAACTTTCGTAGAGCTCTGGAGAATTATCAGAAGCACAGAGGATCACATAACGATCGGGAACGCTGTACATACGGCCGCGGAGATTGATCGCGGCTCGACAATTATTGTCGGCGCATCGCCGTCGGGAATCCCCGCGTTGCGTTCCGCGGATTTGCGCGCGTGCCGATTTAACCACTACGTGCGCGCGTCAACCGTCGAGAAAATGTCGCTCGAAACTCGAAACATCCGCCGCAAAAGCAGTGATGCCAGGTAGAAGGATTTTTCCCACCACTCGAGCATCCCCGCCACTTCGTTTAGCTTACCACGTGACTACCGTGACAAACTCAGGTTTAAATATTCAATGAAAAACATTAATTCTTTTCTTGCTTCTAATGTATCTCTCTTTTTGTCGTCCTCCTTCTTGCAATCTTTTTTCTAGCTTTTTAAACGAAATTAAATCAAAACGATTGTAAATTATAGAAATGTGCAATTGTATTTATATATTTTATTTATTGCGGGAATACTGAAATAATTCCTCGCAATCTCTCTATTCTTGCAGCAAGAAATGTTGGTATTCCCGCGACATATCGACATAGTAGACAAAGTAATTTAATAAATTTCGTTACAATCATTTATAAATTATTTAGTTAACTTGAAGACAATTTAGAAATATTTATATTAATTGTTTTATATCTCGCTCTATTTCAGAGTTCTCAGAATGATGGATCCAAGAACATCAAGCGCTCGGTTGAATACGCACGCTCCTGAAGGTCACGTGACCGTTATGCACTATTGCTCATGCGCGAGAAATCTTCCGTCTGACATCATTGTGCGATTCGAAATATGCGGAGGACGCGATACAGCCGGCTAACACGACTGAAAGCCACCGCTCGATGAATACAATGATAGATTGACCGTGTTGGTTCAGGACCGTGACTAGAAGAAAGCCAGGTAAATAAATTGAAGGTAATTGTTCGCGCAACTCAGCGAATCAATAAAAGAATATTATCATTTTCAAATGTTGACCGATTGTCACCTCAATGTTGCACCTGTATTGATCACGCGGCATTATGTTAATTTATGTAAAATAATTATCGATTGAATAATTATTCAAGTAAAATATAATTGACACAAATTTTGTGACATTAGTTATCAATATTATGTGCTCGTTGCATCTAATCTTAATAGTAAACTCCATTTGGCTTTTTATAGCCTTTTCTTTTTATTATCAATATGTCCTATATATTTAAACATAAATCAATAATTTTTTTAATTAGTTGCACGTTTTTTAAAAATTAGCTACAAATATTTCTTTTCTCTGTTAATAATGTCAGACTCTGTACTTTTTGTTGCATTTCTAACAAAAAACTTCATTGCCGACGATTACTACACAGTTTTAACATTATCGACTGTTCCGATAATAGCATAAACGATTGCTGTAGAAATATTCAAGTCATCAAATTTTTTATCGCGAATCATTTACAAATTTTGAATTTTTATCAGATATTTATCAGAGGAAGAAAATAAGTGAGAAAGAAAATAAAATTAAAAATGCTGAAAAAAATCTTTAAAATCTTTCAAAACTTTATATTAAAATCTTTGTTAAATTAAAACTTTTTAATTTAAATACATGTATATTTTTATGTACATAATAAAAATTTTAGAAAAAATATTTAAGAATTTAACAGAAATGTTTAGTGATCCTTTTTCCGTGCCAGGCATGTTAAATATAATTTTAGTACAAGCAAAAAGGATGAAACAATCCTTAAAATATATGTAATGTGTGTTTGCACATAATTATAAAAATATATTCAGTTAATCTTTCACGAACACCATTAAGCAATATCACACTCTCCAGGCGTATCAGGAATTATCATTTTGTGAATAACAGTGATAATGTAAAATTCCATTCGCGGATTTTTCGTAGAGTAGAACACAGCTCAGATCAACTACTTTGTCATCATATTCATTTGTATGCTAGCCATGCTAGGATCATTATAGTGTACTGTCGAAATTTACAAACTTTCTCTTTTAGATGTGTTTAATTTTAAATATGTTGGACCACGTAAACTGAGAAAAAAAATTGTGAACTTGACTTGAAATTTTTAAATTTAATTAAAATTTCTACACACACACAATTCTACAAATATTTATGTATTTAAATTAAGTATGCTTGCATTGAAGAAATTTAATCAAATTGAAAAATTTAGTCGAGTTAACAATTTTTTTCAGTGTAGTATTTTATAATAAGAAAATTTTTTTTCATATTTAAAGAAGCTTATGTAACTTAAGCTGGTTTTCATAAAATTTTATGACTTCGACTGAATCTGAATCGAGAATGATTAATATATCGCTCACGAGCGATTATATCTATTTCGTTAAATTACTGCATTTTCATTAATTCTTTATTTGAGAATTTTCGCGTATAACTTTGCAAAAATATTCTTGAAATATAAAATACAAAAGAAGATAACCTAATGTATGTTTAATTATTTTATCAAGATCGAATATTTTACAAGGATCTACTGTGTATTATGTTCTATGGTAATTTTAGATAATTTATATTACGATGCGATATAACTTTTAAAGATAATAATTGTTAAAGATTATAATTTATAGCTTATGATTACTCATAGATACTTATAAATACTTATAAATAATTTACAAATACACATTATTATAAATATTTTCTTGAAAAAAAGATTATAAAAAAATATTTATAAATATTTTCGTAGTCTTTATAGAGAATAATGAGTAATCATTAGGCAAAAACTTACTTGTGATAAATTTATGCTAAATTTCCACACCAAATTGATAAAATGTTTTTGAAAAAAAGTTCCTCAAATTATATAAAACATTTTTTATTTTTTCCTGCAAAAATTGTTATCTCTTACAAACAAGCATTCCTTCTGACTTATTTTTATACATTAATATAATACATGTGATAGCTTTGTTAACGATTCTTGCAATTAATTTTAGTTGCAAGTCATTACGAAGTGTGTTCATTTGTACATACTCCAACATCTCCAATATCGTGCGATATCATGCATTCTGAGGAAAAAAACATCTGTTATTTGTATCCGGGAGCAGATCCGGAGAATTATACAATCTGAGACATACTGACCTTTTATATCACAGAATTTTTAGATACATCATTATATCATTCGTTGGCATTGCAATAACTGTCTCTTCAAGACGTTCTTTAAAAGAAACGAATTCATTAATTTGTGAATAATTAAAATAAATTATACAAATGGTATATAATTATAACGTAAATTTGATTACATCATTGGTGTATAGTTTATATATTACTACTCAATACTCTACTACTTTTCGATTTTATTTTAATTCGACGTAAATTAATATTTAGATTTACAGCATTTACGGTGTATTATTTATTAATTATTTAATAATTATTTTAAAATAATTATTTATCGAAACTTAAATACAGCTTGCATGCTTTAATTTAACATGTAAATTTTTTTAAAATCTCAGAGTAGCAAAAATTTTTTCTCATATCGTACGCCTATGCCTTCGATAAATACAAAATATTTTTTCCTTCTTTATAATTCAGATGCAACTCTTAAAATATTTTTTCCGTTGGACTTTTTTAATTAAAAATTCGTTTTAATTATCTCTTCTTTTTATTTCAGCTGTTATTCAAATCGTTCTCTTGCTAGATTTTTTAAATGAAAAAGTTTTTAAATTATCTCTTCTTTTTATTTCAGTTATTCAAATTGATCTCTTGTTAAAAAGGTCCCATTTTCTTTTTTTTTTACATTGTTATTTTCTTTCTTCTAATTTTTCATTTTAATTATCGTAAAGTCTTTAAAAATTTTCCACAACTCATATCTTTCTCACTCACTTCTTTCTCTGTAATTTTACTTATCGAAAAAATGCCTCCTAATGCTCGATGATCAATGATTTGAGAATCGTCTTTTCATATTCTTTAATGCTTTGCAAATTTCCTGTTAGTACACAGAGAGAAAAAATTGTAGTGGTGGCAACTATAAGGGGACAACCATACAAATTTTGTTAATATAATTATAATATATAATTAAGTGAACTATATTATAGTTATTGCAACTAAATTAATGGTTAAGAGAACTAATAAAAAATAGTTGTAGTATACTATATAATAAAGTAATTACAACTATTTTTTATTAGTTTTCTTAACCATAAACTTAGTTGTAATAACATAATATAGTTCACTTAACTATATGTTAAAATTATGTATTTTTAACAAAATTTGTATGGTTGTATGTTGTCCCTTTATAGTTGTCATTACTACAATTTTTTCTCTCAGTGTACGCGTTGCACTTCTCCCACCAAATAGAAAGATGATTCTCGTTAGCTTTGAAGGACTAAATCGTTAGAATGGTGAGCGCTCTATAGTTCTCGCGCTCAACAATCGTAATTGTTGCACGCGCGGCTGTAGCATTCGCGCACCGTCGATCGCGGTAAGCGCATCATCGTCGTCGTCATTGTCGTCGTCGTCGCGTCGCTGTCTTCTTCGTCTGATAATCACGAGCAGTAATCGCGAAACGCTGCAACTGAATATCCGCGACCCGTTTCGGCCCGAAGTTTAATCACAACCGTGATTAAACAAATTCAAACCGCGACATTAATGCTACGTCATTCTGCTGATAACCGTCTACGTATCATAGCACGCTGCTATCGAACTTTTAATAGTACGCGCCGGTTCAGTGCGGGCAGTCGGTCGGTGTTCGATTGTCAGTGCGCATCCGACAGCCGCGACTTGACACGCGACGCCCGGGGAGTGGTCATTCTACGACATAATAAACGAGGTAATGTGGACGCAATCCTATCTATGAATGAGTGAAACACTCTTGATTCTTCTGTTATTAAACTCATCGTATCATATATTTAAAATTCAGTATCGATCACGTTAAAATGTTGACTCAATTAACGGTTTATCGTCTTTCTGTTTGCCTTGAACGTCATTGGACTATATTGGAAATTAGTATATACGAAAATACTATAACATTTCAAGTTTAAATTAAGATATGACGCGCACGTACAGCTTCAATAATTATTTTAAAATTTATAATTATTATTTTTACATTTATATTATTAGTTATTATACTTACATTTAGATTGTCATTACGATTATTACGATAGCGAAGCGAATTAACGTCGAAGAATTTCTTTGTAAATTAAATTCCTTTTTACGATCATTAGTCGTGAAAAATTATTACGATGTACGAAGCGTACGAAAGCAAGCCTGTATCGAAGAACTTTTTTTAGACTTCTTTCTGTACTTGTTATAAAAAAATGTTCGATTGACGTTTAAGAACGACAGTCGAGAACGCAGCCTTTATTATAATAAAGGATTATTAAGTGTAATAAGTGCCTTTGACTGTCAAAGTGTGATGGTCATTTATGTAACGGTTGGTAGAGCGGTCGGGTGATTAAAATTTACATGCGATTATAATACCATATTGTTACGGTCAAGGTTCCCAATAGGAAAACGTATACTCGCCATACCGTAAACGCGTTGTGCAGAAAATTTTGTGGTTCAACAACCGGTTATTTCTCGGCTAAAATTTCTGAGAATATGATACGTATCGGTGTGCATTTCTGCGCAAATGAGTATCCGTGTGTGCATTTCGATGCGGCGAGATTACAGATTTACGTGATTCTTTGTCGTTAAAGTTACGGAAGAGATACCGTTGAATTGAGAAGTTAAATAACTGCTCTGAGAGGCACTCGTCTGGATCGTCTCACACGCGAAAGACAGAATGGATTGCGAAACGTTATCTAAGAACCCAATTCTCTCGCTTTCAATACATGACTTTAAGATGATATGAAATGATTTTATTAACTTTTATGTTTGAAAATCTGCCTTTTTATATAGTTACATGAACGTATATAAGCAATTTGTCTAACGATAATCCGGAGATAAAATTGTCTTAAAAGTAGTATACATAACTATATCCATTAAGATTTCATAAGGGAATCGAATAGGAAACAACACAATTCCTCGTTTCTTTACTATTTATTTTCTTCATAAATTATGTGCATAAATTTTATTCTTGCTTCATACTCATATCATAAGGTTACGTAATTGAAAGCAATTCTGCACAGTCATATTTATGATCCGATTGCTTCAATCAAAACATATTGGTTTGATCGAAATATTTTTCAAGGTTTATTGTTAACTTGCAACAGCAGTTTAGTAAAAATTAATATTTTGAACTAACTATGCGAAATGTGTGATTTCAAATTAAATTAAACAAAAACTTTATGATTGATATTGTTAGGATAAAATTTTTTTAAAACTCTATTAAATAAAGTTTTAGAAAAGTTTTATCCTGGACCTTAGGCACTAATGTTGAATCTATTTTAGACGAGTTCCAGTTTAATCAACTTAATTGCTTCACGCATTAAAGCACGTAGATATTAAATATCTAGAGTAAATTTCATTAGTTTTGTACTAGTTTCAATGTTAAAAGCACACATATTTATTAGTTAAAATATTATTATATAATTACAATAAATAAGTAATAGTCTAATAATATCTCGTATACATTGAAAAAAAATCTGGTTTCATAAATTTAAAATCTGGTATATTCAACCAGTATGTGTTAAAAAATAAATAAAAATTCTTTTTGAAATTCTTTTAGAACTGATGAGCATGATTCCTTCCTGTTAAATATATCTTAATTTTTTTGATTATAGGAACGATATTCATATGATTAATTTTTATATTTAAGATTATATTAATTTAATCTTAAGATGTTAACCAATTACAAAGTCATATTAGCATTTTAAGAACTGTATTTAAAACGGTCTTAAAAGTGATCGATCTTAAGAAGAGATCTTACGGAAATACAGGCTTAATTTATTTAGTAAGATAAGCATAACTTTTTAATAAAAAAAATGTTTAATAAATATAATCAGAAGTTTTAGATTCAACCGAAGAAATCAAATCCTATAGTCTAGCAAACGTTCTAACTATAAAATATATGTCGAGTTGAATCGTGATAAGCAGAAATTCTGTTTCTCATCAAAGTGCATTCTACTATACATTATTGATGTAATTAAAACATTATTTTCAATGTCATGATATAAAATATAATTAAATATAATTAATTAAATAATGAATAATGAATAATAAATAGTTAATAATGCTAATGAATAAAGTGTTATTATTTAATAATGCATTAATAAGTTAGCATATTAAAAAAGTCAATAGACTTATTAATATTGTATTTTAAAGTTCTTTTCCGTATAATCTATGATTTACATTATTTCAGAATCTCTTTATAAATTTATGTGCCATACGAATGTTAAAAATTAAAATACACATACACACATATATAATAGAATTATAAATAAAAATCTGACACGCATTGTAGACTATCTAAAATGAATTTAATATCACAAAAGATATATTTATTTTTTCACAAAATATATATTTATTTTATACGTCTTTAAATAAAAAAACAAAACTATTAATTAATATACGCGTATGTGAATAAAAAGTTGCGATCGTTGAACCGCTGCTCTAAGCTATATTTAATTTTCTGACTAAACGAAGAAAATATCGAAGAATGTACAGAAATGTACCTCAAATATTGCAGAATTTAATGTTCGATAACTTGTAATATTAAATACAATTAAGAAGCATTAATTTCTTATGAAACTCTATTTATATTATCTCCCTCCATCTTCTGGAATATTTAATATGTATTTATATCGAATACGTCGTGACACATGATAATTATACTACTAGTTCAATATTTTATATTATCACTGTCACCGTTTCGTCGTATTAATACGCACATTTGTTGAATTTGACAGAATTTAATCAAAATGGCATACGTTCTAAACACCCTGGTCCATGTGGTCAATGTAGCGGCTTATAGCTTCACACTATATTACGCCTTCTGTGTACTGTACATTCCTATGCTCGAAAACAAGTTCAGTAAATTCGATCCTGGCCAATTCAAGTACTTAACGATGTGGGATGTGGTAAGTACTATTTTGGTTTCAATCATAAACTTATATTCTTTCTCTTTTCCTTAGATAAAATGTATAAGATATACATATAATATAAAGATAAAAAAATCACACAATATTTATCCGCACTTTTTATTATACTATTGTTTATTATATTACTGATGCATTTTATGCCTATATTTACATTGTTAAAGTTTTGACCTTGTTTAGTTAGATTTTATATTGCTTTCGTTAAATATAAATCACTCTTTGCTTATTGCATCAAAGAAAAACAAAGAGCAATGATTTGATTTTTATGGATTAAAGATGTACAAAGGTTCAAATAGAAGATTGTTTAGCACAATATGGAAACAGTATTTTACCACGATAGAGTTTTTATGAATGGATTGAGAAGTTTAAAAATGATCGGATAAGTGTTCAGCATGAAGGAGTGGAAATGAAGAAGGAACGTTTATTCATCTTAGCTACCAATAACGACCCATATGTTATATTACATTTATATTGTTGAGTTTGAAGTTTGAACATAGATATAATGTGATTAATATTCAGTGACGACTGGAGATATTGAGCAAATGCATATTTTGATTTTGAAAAATCTACGAGTGACTATATATTAAATTACTTTGTTTAGTCCACTAAAAGAAGTTCTAATTGTAAGATAATGTTCCAAGAGTTGTAGTTTTGGGTTTGAAATTGAAATGTGTTTATACTTATTCACATTTTTACTTCTCACTTCCTGACTATTTTCTAGCGCAATACTCGGTCTCATGGACAATATTAATCTGACTTTTATTTATAGAAAAATATAAATTAGTGATCTTTTGTAGTTTTTATATACAAAACAAGTGACACAAAACAAGGTTTTATAATTATGTATTTCTAATAATTATATGTATTAAATAATAGTATTTTACAATATTAGTAATAAATACTTTTAAACAATAAATGATATATTTATGTCAAAAACTACGATTTCAGATTAGTTTCATCCCTAAAAATAAGTTTCGCCTTATGAGAAAACAGCTATGAAATTAGAAACGGGAATAGACCACGCAACCGCAATTCTTTTTCTGATGCATAAACAATCTTGTTCAATGTTTGAGGCCGGTATACATAATCCGTTCTTAAAACCGGTCTCTTTCAAGATCATCTTAAGATTGTACTTAAGATGATCTTGAATATAAGAATGAATTATAAACACTGGCCTAAATATGTTAAAAGGCAAAAGAACTATGGAAAAATAATCTTAGATAGCAAGTTGTCATCATTTTAGTTGACGTTATTAGTCATTTTAGATAACTAGTGTTATGTTATCTATTTAAAATGTAATTACGATGTCACTTTTTTGACGAATTAATGACGTCGCTTATTTATCCTACCTACAACGTATTTACATCATAGCTATTACTTAATATTAATGTCAGATATTAAATCTATAACATCATTTTTTATTACATTTATGTTATGTATTCTATTTATTCTTTGTTTAGTCTATAGTATTTTATTTATTTATCAGTTTTGAATAAATAGAAATTAATTCAGTTTTGAAAGAAACTGATTCTAATTTTGCTTTTATAAAAACATTAAAACAAAAATGATTTTATAAATGTGATTGATTTTATAATTAATTATACTGTGAAAATCAATAAGAACTAGTCTGTATTTAACCCGTTGAGGTCACACTTCCAAATAATAACATAACAGTCACATGGGGTCCACTGGACTCCCTGCACAAAATCAGTCGCCATTTGCCAGCTTTTTGATAT
>QKQZ01055839.1:0-11842 GCA_003595255.1 Solenopsis fugax | reverse complement strand
CACGCACGCACGCACGCATGCACGCACACACGCGGTCCAGGCAGCGCTACGTGCGCCCGATAATGCTGCACGATGACCATGGGACACCGGGCTGATTGGGGTGTGCAGGCGACCTATGCAGTTTAATTTATGTTGCATCACCAGCCAGTCGTACGTGCATCAATCCGTACAGATCGCGATCGCGTTTCGCTCGCGTTCCAATCGCGGCTTTTTTGCGACGGCGATCGGGCGGCTTCGTCTTCTGCGAGCTACTTGCGTCCCCGGTAACTCCGTGTTCACGTACGTACTTGTATATGTAGACGTCTGTATATATGCGCGCGCGCGCGCGTGTGTATGTGTGCGTGTGAATATGCGTATGTGTACGTGTGCGCGCAGATGAATAACACACATACACACATGTTCGTAGACATCAAGCTGGCTACGCGTTTGTAGTCAGCCATCTTTGTTAACCGTGGGTGTTCGTCGCGGATAACTGATAAAGGGACTTACGTTCACTTGGAGACCCCCAGCGAATTTCACGTATCGTAATTGGATTGGAGCCGATGGATATCATTTATTTGAATCTCATCGAAAAGTTACCTCGTTGACGGGACGGGTTCTGCTTTATCTTGTGCTTGGAGAGGCCATATGTCGAAGGAGTGCGTAATACTGCTAATTTTAGGATCTAGCTTGATGTGACGTTCGAGCTTAGAGGCCGCAAAAACAGTGCGCTTTAATGAAAGAATTTTACATAAATATGTTAAAGTAAATACTGAAAAACGGAGGAAACATAATGTTGGCATAATATTAATATTAGCGTTAGCTAATAACAAGTTGATTGAAAGTAATCTTATTAGCTTAATAACTGTATTAATGGAACAAATAACATTTTATTAGAACAAGAGCGTGTATTTGTTTCATTAATATTATTATTGAATTAACAAGATTATTTTTAATTAAACTATTGTACGCTAGCTATTAAAACTTTTTTTTCGTGTATTCAATTCAAGTTTATTTTCATCTGAAACGAGAGTATCTTCTATAAAATTCATGGCTTTCTCAGCCCGTAACATTACTTTCGCAACCTTCTGAAATACAAATATATATCTTAATAATTCTTTTCTGCTTGAAATAAAGAGAGAGAAAGAGAAAGAAAGCAATAAAATACTGCAATCAAATGAATCAACGCGAAAATTCCATTGAAGGATTCAATATAATTTTTTTTTTTTTTCATTTCGAAACGTCTTATTTCTCCATTTCCTGACTCTTACGATAAAACTGGAGTCAATGGGCCAATATGCTCGCCATTGGTCAACGTGTGATTTAGTAGTCGCCGATGAATCGTATTCGCGATATGAACCGGTCGTTTATCAACGCGTCCGAGCCAAGATCAAAAGAGCAATAAATAAAGGAGCCGTTATGCACGAGTCGTCGCACGCGCGCGCGATACAGCAACGGAATCGGCGAAGAAAGAGGCGCAGGAGGAAAGCTAATTAGCGCGGATCGAAACCTACGGCGCTTGATAAATGGACAGCCAATATTTGGACTAAGGGTGCCTCCCTCCCGTGCGCCCCTCGCCGGCCGCGCTTTTTTTTTTCTCGCTTTTTATCGCCGAGTTCTTTACATTGATCATCGTAGAAGACGCGTGATGGCGCACGAGAGGGTTGAAAGGGGACGGATGACGGCGAGCGGTACGCACAACTTACGCGCGTTTGGGTAAATATCTCCGCGGGTATTTACACGAGCGAGCTCGACTCCGAGATAGCCCGTGATTAATGGCCCTTCTTCAAGCTTTATTAACGACCTGTCCACCCAGCCCCACCTTGACCACTTTTGGAAAACCTCGTGTAGCCGGCAAGTTCGTCATATACGACGATTTTATTCAGACGCTTCCTGAAAATGCAGGCGAGAGGGAGAAGAGGGAGATTACCTTGCTCGCGATACCCTCGCGAGCTCTCGTGCGAGCAACGATCTTTCAAAATTCAAGGTTGCCCCGCGTGAATCGCACGCACGTGTACGTTAAAAATTTGCAAAGTTAATTGTTTAATACGTCGGATGGATTTTGCTCGTAACGCGCATTATTTTTTATCATTTATTTGTTATTCAATTCACACGTTTGCGCGTACACGCGTTAATTATTATATATGATTAAATCGATTCTGCGAACGCGCATCGGTTCTTCCGAGAACGAACGGCGGCGCGGCGGTCCTTTTCGTCCTACAGTCGACGTTGAGTCACATGGCGAGAGAGACCATAAGGTACCGTATAAATACACGGTAATCCTATCCGATAATAGTCGCACGGTCAATTAAGATGACCGTCATAAGAACCAATTAAACGTAAGTGCGTGACCACCCTGGCTCGGGTTACGTATTTACGATCTAAAATTATGCGTTTTCGTCGCCCGCGCTCTCCCATTACTTGCCCTACGATTTCTTTCCCCGAATGCCACCCCCTCCCCCCCTTTCCATCTCTTCGACCCTTACGTCCGATTATGAAATTTCATCTGTGTGCGTATGCGCACCTGATTTTAAACTACGCACGCTGCGCTGCCGACGCTTCGCCGGGGGAACGTTTCCAAAGCTTCGTATAATTCGTCGTCAAAAGTCGGCCATAATTGACGCAATTATGTGTATAATACAATTATCAGTTTATTTCCTCGGCTATACGATGGACTGGAGCGATACTCTTTGGAAATGCGTAAATAATATATTTGCGTATATAAACGACGACCGGATGTGTGATCTACGTGATTAATCGCCGCGTTAATTAAAATGTTCGCTTAATAAGTTCGCTTAAACGGCGGGAAAAACAGCGCGGCGATTCATTTAACAATTATTTTATGTAGTTTATGCGCACACATACACGCGCCCGCGAGTAAAGTACTTCGCCGCGTTGCACACCCGCGCATACGATAATGCGGCGTACCCCAAAATGCACCCGCGACAATAATGATTCCGGGTGGATTAATCTCCCCGATGGGACGTCAACCGCTCGACACGCTTTCAAGACAACATCTCTCTCTCTCTCTCTCTCTCTCTTTCTCTCTCTTTCTCTCTTTCTCTTCCTAAGATCGCACGTATAAAAAAGTGACTCGCGTACGTGGGCACGTACGTGGAATGTACGCTCGTCCCTCGAAGAGTGGCCCCTTTTTTTTTTTTTAACCCTTTGTCGTCCCGGTTTCTCACATTCATGACTGGTCACCAAACGACTCGCCACAAGGGCACAAAAAATGGAGTGCGGCGTTTATCAAATATACCTACCTACCTCGAAGGGTGACCGCCGGAACCTAGTCCGTTTTCCACATTCGCTGTTATTCCGCTTCACTAATTGGAGGTTTCGATGTAAGAAAATCGCTTCCGGCTGAAGATAATATGATATTACGACGGACGATCGCGTTATTGGACACTCGTGCTCGTAGATTCGCGAGATTTCGTGATTAGATTATCCATGATAATCATCCCATCGATTTTGCAATAATTTATAATGCGGTAATTAATAATTTTATACGTAATTTCCTGATATTTTAAATGTACCGATAATGTACTTGATCGATATAAACATTACAGTAGAATATTTTGCGCCGCGGTAAAATATTTGCTCATTTCTCTTTTCATATGCTTGCTGTTTAATCATTTTATATTATGCGTTATCCCTTTCCTCTCTTTCCATTTCTAATAGAAAAAAAAATAGAAATATATTTTTCATTTGTTTTTAAATACTTTTATCGAAGTATCTCAGATTCGAATGTGCGTGTATACGCGATGCTTTTCTTGGATAACATCAACTTTAAAAAGGAGCAAATAAATTCTCGTTCGGTGTCGATACTTTCAGAAAAATGAACGGCAAGGGGATTGTTTCTCGCCGGGGAAAGAGTCGTCCCCCGCGGGCTTGTGGCTTGAATGCGATCAAAGGGACAACACTTTCGCGACTGGGACATAGGCAGCGAGCACTACGTATGCTGATATATGGACCCGTCTCGCGTTGATAGATACCAGAAACTTTACAACTTTAATTTTTCCCTCGACGTCAATTTTGGGTTTTAATCTTGACCTACACCCCGGACAGGGCGCACGGGCGCGTCGGACAAGAAAAGAATTATTACCGCTACAATTAAATAACGTTCCTCTCCGCGCGAATTGTATTTGGATCTCGAGACTTTGTATATTTCATCTGAAAAGAGTTTACACTTTCGAGTGTTAAAACACGTTTTAGCCAAAACGAAAAGTGATTTCGTCGATTTTTTTTCTCGTCATTACGAAAACTACAAGAATCATTAGACACGTGTAATACAAATCTCGCGCAAAACAGGACGAGATTATGCAAAATAAAACATGCTGATGAATTAAACATTTACGTTAGATAATAATTGCGTGCATTGTGCAATATTTCTCCCGACATTTTAATACACCGGATTGATAGCGAAATTTGTATTGGTCAAAGACTAGTCTGATATTAATTACTTCATTTTATCTGACAGAAATATCAGTGCGTGAGAAATCGCACCAATAGGAATCATAATAATATATGAGATAAGATTGTTAATTATGTTCATGCGGCCATAAGATATATTGCATCGTTCTGTAGCACTAGTGACACGGCTGATGTGCTCCGTGTCTTAACGGATTAGTACGACCCAAAGGAATGCTTTTCGAATCAAGAAAGACGCATTCCTGTTTGGGACGTCCTGCATCAGGATTTTTTCGGTCTATCTATTCGGGACTCTTATTCACGTCAGGTGGCATTCATGCTCAGGTGGTCGGCTTGCATCTGGCGTATCCATTGTTCACACATTAATGAAATACGATTTTGCAAACTTTTATCACGAATATTTCAGTTGCGAGTGCGAACAATTGATATTCCCGGCGTACATCCGCATTCGGCGCCTTATCGAATTTGTAGATATCGTGATTTAGCGCGAGAATCAATCGTTTCAGAGACTGAATATTTTGTACCAATTGCAAATTCGTCGCGTAACATTAAAAAAATTTATTAATACTTTTTGAATGCTCTTTCAGCGACATCTTTAACATGTTAACGGAAAACCTTCTATGATTTCGATAACATAAATATTTTTTCTACTTTTGCATAAATTATTTCAATATATATTTTTCCAAAAACTTGCGGAATAATTTGTTCCAATTCTTCAGATTCTTTTTAATCAGCCTAAAGAAAGATGTTTGATTGAAATGTTGGAATGTATGATTTATATGATAGCGTCGTGATTATCATATTATAACTAAAAACAATTTCTTATCTAACTGTGAACTCTGGGGATTGAAAAAAATTCATACTCGATTCTTTGCAAAAATATAATAACAGTATTTGTACATTAGTGCTCTGTTGTAAACAAGTGTAAATTATATCAGATTTCGTTGCATTGTTAACAATCGTGCATTTTCCAATCGATCATCATAAATCTGGAATACGGAATACTTAACGCAATACTTTTCACATAATAGCCTCCATGTCCTGAAGATCAGCCGTTCCTGAAGATCAACATCGTTTGTGCATTTACGCTAAAATTGACGAAGCTAACTCTCCTTTCGAGCCGGGACGGTCTCCCTTATTTTGCGAAATCGCGTCTTCTTTTCCAAAACTCCATCTCGTGCATTATGTCAAAATGATAAATATCTACGTCTGTTTACACGAAACAGCCCGGAGCCTAAAATTCAGCGCACGGTTTAATCCGACTGTGTTTTCCGCATCGCCTTATTATCTTTGTTGCTATGCACGATATGCGCAAGATATATTACGATAAAATTTAATACACCCCGCGACTAAGACCGCGGCTGGTCCGAGCAATTCGCGTTTCGAGAGGCCGGTAGATATTTGCACGCGTATATGTACGCACCGAAGCGTTGCGAGTCGCGCTGCGAGGAAAAAAAAATGGACAACGGCAGTGAAATTGATACGTGTATTTAACGCGACTTGACTCGCATTTAGAACAGCGGGGCGTATCCTCCCGGTATTTTGCATTTCCAATAAAACGTTATGATGCATTTTACGTCATGCGAGACGTATTTCGCAAAATACGCGCTGGTCGCGCGCTTACGCCTCCGCGCCGGTAATTGGGTCGACGGTAAAGCGAAACGTCGCGCGACAGCGACGATACTTCGTCCCGTTCTTTCGATAAACAGCACCGTACGATTCCCTGACGATTTGTAGTCCCGCGGTTTAGACGATATAAAAAATCCGCCCCGGTACACGCGAGCTGCAATGCTCGCGCTCGAAACAGCAGCTGNGCGGGCGGAAACGAAATTACGCACCGTGAACGCGTCCGATCGATTGCTGGGAAAAACGAGTTTAGCCCGGCGCGGATCTCTCCTTCCTGTCCCGCAATGAATTTCCAAATCCAGAATCCTCGCTGACGGCTGATCGTCAGTTGGGCCGATCCTTCCAGATCGCGCGGCGCTCAACAGCGTCGCATCGCGAGCTACCCGCTCGCGTACGGTGCTGACGGATTGGTCATCAGGTAGTAGTTACCGCGTGCGCTGAAGAGCGGCTTGTGACCGCCCATGATGGATGTATGCCCGTTCCTGCACAGGCCTAACTTAAATCGT
The DNA here is from genome assembly GCA_003595255.1 of Solenopsis fugax. Classification (NCBI taxonomy): domain Eukaryota; kingdom Metazoa; phylum Arthropoda; class Insecta; order Hymenoptera; family Formicidae; genus Solenopsis; species Solenopsis fugax. The sequence continues at coordinate 5,300 of QKQZ01055839.1, read as the reverse complement.
ACAAAGCTGCTGCAGCTTTTCCCGTGAAACCCTACGTGGCTATTGATAGATTCGGCGAAGAACCTGTACGAGCGAGCGTGAGAACACGCGCCGCCAACGTCCACCACACAGCCGACCTGCTTTTTACCGCCGTTAGGATAAAAATCGACATCCCCGATGGCTGCCAAGAAGCCGAGCAGACCACCGTTAGTATGAATGATCTCCACGTACTGTGCATCGCCGCTCGATATTCTGGATCCTGGACCGGCCAGATGAAAATTCGGCAAAGCTGGATCTAATCCTGAAACGATAAATTTGCGCCTTGCCAGTAAATGATTGTAACTGATTGACTAGATCGATATAATCGACTTTTGTATTCGATGAAAGAAACGAGCAATAACGACGTTCGACCAATACGTGAAAAATAAATTTTTTATGAAAATTGTGAAGCTCTCTGTGAAATAACATGGATTGCATACTGGATATCTATCAAACGTGAAAAGAAATGTGAATTTCTCAAAAATTTGATCAATTTCAAAGGACACGGGTGTCGCGACTTCGAAAAGTAATGACGCATAAAAAATATACCATCACATTTTTCTACACAAAGAGAAGGAAGAAATGAAATTCTTTTAATCGTTTATCTAATCCTCAATATCTATGAGAGTTGATGTAGCACTCGAAAAGAGAGTGGCTTCTTATCTGTTCACGTAGAAAAATTTAATCAGAATATTAAAGAGGCGAGATATAACATTTATTTTTCGTTACGCGCGCGTCAAAAGTCTTTCTTCGTCGAATATAAATGCTACTAGATGAAAAATGTTAAAAACTTACCCACGACGTAACTGATATCGCTGTTAGCGTTGCGAGCAGCGATTCCAACTACGTGGGCACCAAGAGAGTGGCCGACCAGTACGGTTTGTGACGGATCCATTCCATGCTTCACGAGAAAATTGATCATAGTGGCGACGAATCGACCGACTAGCACGACATGGTTGCTAGCCCAAACATAAGGGTTGATGCTTATTGAACTCCAGTTAATGACGATGACGTTGTAATCGTCGTACTGAAGATAACCTGCAGCATAAAAAGCGACATACATTAGCAATAATCTAAGAATACAGAAAGAAAAGGTAACGCTGCCTTTCGACTTAATCAAATTCATCTGAATAGGAAGAAACTGGCGTTCTATATTTTGAATTTCTGTTTTAATAACTCTCTCAAATTACGAAACGCTATGTAATATTTCTGTATTACACGGCAAACGTTCACATACATACCGTCGCGAACTAAAGTGCATGCATCGTTGTTGTGGGAATTCATCCATCCGTGAGTTATAAAACGCGTTGGTTTCGCGGGATCGAAGTTGCTGTTCTTCAGAATATTCTCGTTGTCGACGTAGAGTTGCTGCGGGTTAGGCTCGTTCTTTTTGTACAGATAGAAAAAGACATTGCTTGGGACGTCGATGTACTCCTTGTCGACGTCGACATCATCCAATGTCAACTTCACCAGGTTCATATTGTCATCGTACACGTATGCTTCTTCACTTTCAAATAATGCGTAATCCAGTGGAGTAAAAATATTATTTGGAAGCCCTTCATCTTGCACTGGAAGCCCTGCGCAATCACATACAAAATACTCATACATCGCAAAGTAAAAAAGAAAATATAATGACAGAAATGTATCGAATAAAGCCAAAATTTTGTTATTGCAATATCTTTCTGTTCTTCTGAATCTTAAAAAGTTAAGTGCGAATCTAGAATTGCCGACAAATTCGCCTTTTTTTATAGAGAAACAAGCAAATATTATTTTTACCAGCTACGCTGCAGGCAAGAAAGACACCAACTAGAACACGTATCTTCATGTTTAATGTTATTCTGTTGTTAATACTGCACATTCAGCCGTTTATAAAGCGCCTGAATTCAGCGTACTTATATACGATTTTAATGATAAGATAAAATTTTTTGCGATTGTATCACAAACTATCATCGATAATTATTTGATAATATCTGAAATATTTTGTTCAGGTCAAAATAACATTTATATCGATATTTACATGGAAATTTACTAAAATTTAAAATTTCATACGTTTTGTTAAAATACAACTTGCATGTTTAATTTTTAGAAATTAATTTAAAAATTTAATATTTTTTTATTTATTGTAATATAATAGTTGCTTTCTAAAATGGTTATTTTAACGATACAGTATTTTAACAATAAATAATAAGAATAAAACGTAAAGCAAAGTTATATCATGTAATGTAAGTAACACAGTTTTAAATTTTGTTGTGCTTAAGAAAAAAAAGTATTACATTCAGGATTTTAAAAGGTTTTTTTAAAGCTTTTTAAAAATAATATATTTGCTTTGCGAGTAAGTCCATATTTTGATGATTAAGCTAATAAATTTCAAAGTACTCTGAAAAAAATTAGCAGAAACAATAAAAAATAAATGAAAAGGAGAAATGAATGGTGTGTATCGTAATTGCAATTTCGAGTAACACGTGATTTAATTTAGTAATTTTATAAATCCTCGAAACTTTCACTTTTTCTTTTAACAAAAATCGATTAAAAATCAGTTAAGAATCGATTAAGAGAAAACTGAAGAGTTATTAATATACGAAATTAAATTTTGTGTAATCAGAAAATGAACTAATGTGCATAAATTTGGAATGTACTTCCTTACAGAATATTAAATCTATCGTTAATTATAAACAAATTGTGAGACTTGGAAAAGTTCATGAACTGTATTTCAGTTATATCTACTGATTAGAATTTTTTAATAAAATGTCAAAAAGAAGAAATTAACTATAGAGTTAATTAAACAGAATAAATTGAAATTTATGAAAGTCGAAATATTTAGAAGAAATAGCTGCAGACTTTAAAACAATAAAAGAAGAAATAAGGAAAAATGTAATGTTCACATCACATTTCTGAAGCAAAATATATCTTTAGAAACATCAAGAGGAAATATTTGACTCGATAAATCTTTAAAGCAAGATTGATACAATATCGATAAGATGTCATGTATTTTTTTTCAACGTTAATTATCCGATCCGCATACCGTCCAATTCTATTGCCGTGTTGAAATGTGCCATTTTTTTCGCATCTGACTCGCGCCGTAAATCAATTTCCTCGCTGAGATTATTCGATACCCTTAATCAGCGGATGTTATTGATTTGACAAAGACTCTTTGTTAAGATCAAGATTTAAAAGTCTAACAGGAATTCCACGTGCCATCGAGATATTAATGGATATTCTGTGCAGAAGAATTGTACACAAAACGCTAGAAATACGAAAATGCAAATTAATACAGCGTAACAATTCGATAAATCATATAATTTAAATATAAAACGATTGACCAGCTCGTATATTCCGCACATTCCAATATCCCTTGAAAGAGTTTAATATTTTAAGGATATTATTATTCTCTATTATTATATTAATTACATCGAGTTGATATCGAGTTAATGATATAATTAAGCTATCAAGTAAATAGAGTTTTTATGCAATTCACGCTTTGATTGTAACCTCATTTTGGACAATCAATTATTTGTATATCAATTGCGTTATCCGCATTATCAATCATTCTTATAAAACAACGATACGCGTTAATTATCCATATTATTTGATTTTTAAACGGTGCCTTGAAATCCCGTACGATACAGATTGCACATATATTTACGCGATAATATGATAATGCGAAAGGGTAGGTATAAAAAAAAAGAAGTAATAATGCGTCTTAATGCCACGGTGCAACGAGAAACAGAGATAAAATTCAAGCGAGTAAGAAAAATGTAATATCTTTGCTATCCTTAGCACAGTATATTCTTACTATCACTCAATCTAATAAATATTAGTTAACAGAGATCACTGATACATGCGAAGGAAAAATAACTAAAATATGTTTAGAAACGGATATTGGATTGTTTTAAAAACATTTAAGTGAACTTAACAATGACATTTTATCAAGAAGTATTAAAGATAAGAATAGTCTTTTTTTTCATCTACGTTGATTTATTATGTCAAAACATTATCGATACGGTATTTGCAGCTGTATTGACACTTATCTACGGCGTTCCGGAGCATATTTTGCAACATACATAAATCTCAAATGTGCATTGTTGACAAGTATCAGTGTCAAGCGTTTCACGAGGAATTACGATTATATCGGACAATATCGGACGATCTGATTGACGTTTCGTTCTACGTGAGATCTTCAGCCAGCAAGGCGGAGAACGACGGCGCGGCGACGCGACGCGTCGCGACGACTTACATGAGCGACTAGGAAAATACGACCCTCTCCTAAACGCGCGTGTTTTCCCACCGAGACATTTAATTCCCCCCCGTATATACTCGCGGGTTTTTATTCGTAATTGAGTCCTACGGCGCGCGCGGTCCCCCGTCGCGTTTACGTAAATTTTAAAATATTCCAATTAGTGTAATGAAATTAGCGCGCTTATGAAAATTTCGCGGCATTAGCCGGGGAGACGCGAGGAAAGGCGACGCGCTAACGTGTCTATGAAAATTTTCATTTGCACATTGACGTGAGAGACTGTTAAGCGAGCGCGGAAGGATTAAGAGACGGAAACCTGTTGTGGCGTGTGTTCTTTTTAAAAGCCGCGGCGGGTTCTCGCCCTCGGCGGTTACATTTCTCAGACAGAATCAAACAGGTTCGCTTCGTACACAGCGCGCGCGGGATAAAAACCAGTTTTAACGACCCGCTTGAAATTTTTATTGTACACAGAGCGCGCACGGCGGAATGCATCCGATACAAATACTTTCCGATCTGCAGCGGCTATCGCCTTTGTTACGATGCGTTTACAGGTGTTGAATATTAAAATGAGATGGGTTTATCGGAAAAATCGAGACACAATTGGCTTACATTCTCCCCGCAAACTCTCTGTTTACTTTCGCCTATCGCGTTATTTGCGGATCGCTCTAATACGTAATTAACGGCAAATCAGCCGTTATAACGGCAAATTAGCGATTAATAAATGTCGTTATAATTTTTATTTCGATGTTGGTGTGCGCTTAGAGACCTCTCTCGAAAATGAGAAAAAAAAAATAAAACAGGAAAGAAAGATTGATTGACCACTTTTCTATTGTGATGTTCTCGCGGAAATTGATTTTTTTTTCATACACAAAAAAGAATAAAAAAGCACTTTTTGCACATTTTTCGGCAAGGCGTAGGTTACTATTCTAGAACCGTGCAAAATTATGCTTAGATGACCGAAGACTCGACGTCCACGGTGCGGGCGCTTGCGTGAAGCTCGAAAATGAGGGGGACGACCGGGGGGAAGCAAAGTGGGTGGTGGTCTGGG
>QKQZ01055838.1:0-25676 GCA_003595255.1 Solenopsis fugax | reverse complement strand
ATATACGTACTTATGCGTGCATTTCACTACAACGAATTATGTTTCATATTAAGCGCTTAGCGTTTTGTATTGGTATAGTTCTATTACATGTCTCCTCTTCGAAAATTTTAGCAAGAGCGCATCAACTAATTTAATTTAAGAATTAAGTTAAGATATTAATTAAAGATATAGATATGGAGCAGTTTTTGCTATAGTTTTTTAGTATCTTATAAAGATATTAATCATTTATTACTAATTTTGAAAAATAAGGGCAAAATTTGTCTCTCCCATTTGTAAAATTTTTTTAAAAATATTTATAAAAAAATTTTTTCCGTTATAGCATAATCTTTACATATTACATTTACATATTATGCGCGAGTGATTTTACCAATTATAATTTATATTTTTCATTGTCATATAATTTTACATATGCAAATAAAAACCCTCTCGTTCGATGGATAGATGTCGATGTCGTTCTCGCGAAGATGGCGTAATAATCCGTTTATAATACTGCGAGTGACACGGAATAGAAATGTCGGAGTGAAAGAGAAGGCCGTTGACAGGTCGGCGCAGTCACATCAGGAAATTGTTCTGAGGACTTTAGAGCAGAAGGCAAATGAGAAAAGCTGAATTCTCCTTTCATTCAGTCAGCTGAATTTCCATTTTCTGTACGTAATGCAAAATTTAGCCGGATCGAATAATACAGGGAAAACGGAAATGCAAAATATAGTGTTTCCGTTATTATGCCTATTTGGCTCATGTAACGTGAAATTTACAATGGAATAGAGTTCGAAATGAGATGCAAAGAAGTAAATGAAAAAAGTTTTTTCCAGTTTACATGTCATTTCATGCATGTGAAATTTGAAATTTCTAAATTTGAAATTTTTTCGTGAGAAACGCTATTATTATTCGTACATTTTCGTAGATCATATCGTTTAATTCGGCACGATATTCTTTGCGAACTGTTAAAGATATTTTGACATGCAGTCAGGTTGACAAATTCAAATTGTTGGGCACTAATCATTATAAAATAAAATAAATAAATCATTATAAAATAAAATTTGATGAATTTGTTAAACATTGTAGAGAAATAAGGAGGAACACGTTTGTCTTTGTCAGTACGCGAGATGTTCGCGAGTCGTTGGGCATACGTTATATTTGACACGCGTAATAACTCTTTCCGCTGCGACGACATATTGTCGACTGTAAGTTTCAATATGCGGACGTAAAAATGTATCGGTGATAGGACAGGTTTCAATAGTCCGATAAGCCGAGGAGGAGCGAAAAAGTATGCGATTGAGCAGAAAACCAATAATCGTCTAGAATCGCAAAATATTTTCCTCTGTTGCTTCGTGTCCGTTACGCGCGCGTACGGTCGGGGATACGCGTCTTGTGCACGCATAATACGCAGCTCTACATCTACATAACAATGTGTCGGAATACGCATTTCGCAGGTATAACGTGCGCTCGGTATCTACATAATAATACAAGACGCCTCTCTCTGACCTCCGCCGGAGAGTATTAGGTGACCAAATTTGTCTTGGACAAAATTTGTATCGAGTGTCCTTTTGAAAATCTGATTTGAAATGCTATCTTATTGCAGTATATTTATGGTATACAATTATGGAATAATATACGATTCAAGTTATTTTGCCATAATTTTTTAGGATTCTAAACAAGACTATTTTTAAAATATTTTTGTACTTAATATTGAAATAACTCTGCTTGAAAAAAAATTTGATATTGCTGAACAGATTTGAAATGGTCTCAGTGGAATGTAGACAAGTGGTATAAAATGAGAGGGATAGTTTGCGAAATTTCATCCCGAAGGAAATACGCTCTTAAATGTATCTTGGGTTGTCGAAATTGTTCCCCTACGAACGATATGAAACATTTAGTAAATTCCAGAGCTCGCCAGACGAGAGAGAACTCCTGCAAATAGTTGCTGTATGAATCGCGTCTTTGAAAAGGGAAGGAATCTTTATTTTCATTAAGATGTCGTGTACATACCCGACTAGTCTTTTTTCGCCAACTGTTTCGCTACATATATAATTATTTGTCAAACGAGTTTCATTTTTACACATTTCTTTATAGATTCTTCGTACCATAAATATTCGTTTAGTAAAGTTTTATTGAATAATTTGTTGCTAATATACGAAATATAAATTTCGTAAAAAATAATTTAGTATTCTGCTGAAAGTACATTGTCATTAGAAAATAGAGGAACTTTGGACTTCAATAAATTTGGCAAAAGAAATTTTCGCACCATAGGAATATTATTATATATTTCGATTACAAGATATCGCGAAATATTTGATGGTCGTTTGCGTTTTCCAACAATCACGCGTGAAGATCGTCGAAATAGCTATCTGCCAACAATACGAATTTCAATTATCCTCGTCTCGCTATTCCGGTTGTGATTAAGTGAGATGTACAAGCAACTGGAACGGCGGCTGGCTTGCACGTCGAGCACTGCACAGTCTGAGCTTCCCGAGTGCATAGCTGAGCTCGTTCTATGAACCAATTACGCGGCCTCGCAACTATATCATAATAATTGAAGCAGACAACCGTAGTGAAATCGCGATCGCGGCCGCATCATTTCTAGGTCAAGTTGAATTCCAGTTTTCCTTGTGAGATACACAGATATCTGTCAAATGCGTGTGTACAGCACAACATTTAGCCTACAATTAGCGATAATTAACGGTAGAGAAGCGACAAATTTTTCGCAACAAGCTATCCGTATTTTATCTTAGATTAATTTTTCCGTATTTCCAAATCTAGAAAGCGCTTATGTTTCAAAAAGCGGTTGCGATAGTCGCACTCGTTGATGATTGCGGGAAAGTTTCAACTTTGACTGGCCAAAGTTGCCGTAAACCGCAAGCGCGACATGTCATTGCACTTTCTAAATTATCGCTATCGCTACGCGACATTCCGCGACGCGTTGCAAATGCAACCTACCGAAGTCTGGTATCGTCGCAGCGTCGAGCTCGAGAACCAGGCGAAAACTGCATAGATAATGTGGCTATCGCGTGGATGGCGGTGGTAAATTTTTGTCCCTCTACATGATACGCTGGCACAGAGAAAGGTGAGCTCTGACTGCAAAGTGTCGTGCAAACGGTAAAAGTCGCGTCCTATCGTGTTGAATACGAATAACGTCGCCTCTTCTTTTAATACATTATTATACAATGTTTAATATTTTTGCGACTGTCATGTTATCGTGAGAGTTACATTTCGGAGAAGCCGCATCAAATTTATCCGTTGTATTAAAGAAATTGTTACGTGTGGAGAAAAAGATAAAAAAGGATTCATAAAATTATGTGAATTATTAGTTTCTAAATGTTCTCTAAGATAAATATAATGCACATTTACAATTACGTCAAGATGATTTTTTTATAATATAAAAATTTTTAACGCATTTTTATAAAAGAGTATTTTGTATTTAAAAAAATTTTTTAATAACTTTCCTTTCATTAAAATTGAAGAAACGTCATAGTTAGAATATTTTTTTAAGATAAATGAAAGTTGAAGAAAAAATTACGTCGCAGAGAAATACTCGTGCATCGTGTTGGAGATGGCGATGAAACGTCTCAAATTAACAAAGTTGACACTTTTTACATTTTGTGAATTACAAGATTAATTATCATGATGACTGAGTCTGTCTGTGCATTTAAAGCATTTAATATGGGTTCGAAAAAGCACACACGACGACAAACTATCGTGGGAAACGAGACCCAGTTTCCCGCTGCAGCGTCGTCGCATCGCTGCACCGCAAGCATTTCGCCGCGGACAAGACTGCACGTGGATAAGCACGTGTGGTTGCACACTTGTCACTTGTTTTTTCGAAATTTCCTTCCTGCCGACGGGATCATTGTATCGCGACCATAATTTCGAACGTTCAGCGTGATTCGAAAGCAAGTCGGGAAATGTATTTTGCCGCGAATAAAAGCTTGTGGTCATAATATCCAACTCTTTTATATTGCAGAGCTTCTGTACAGCTATGTATTAAAGATTTGATTGTTTCTGCGGTAACAAATTTGCGACATATATGAAAAGCTATCGACGTAAACCCCAATAAAACATTTTGTTTAACTTTTTATTATAAAATTTCATTGACTGGACAGTATTACTTAAAACAATTGTACACTAAAGTTTTAACACAACTTTAAACTTTTATAGAGAGAAAGATGCAGCAAAAAAAACACGTTCATGATTGTTTCAAATCCTTTCTTGCACAATATAAATATATCAAATACAGTTTGATGGATTTCACTAAAATTTATATTAGCTCCTGGGAGAATTGCTTGGTTATTGTTCACTCATGTTATGAATTTACTATGACTACGAATAAACTGTCATGCAATGGACAGTATTATTAATTCTGCAAGCGATTGGTTTTATCGCACTGTTTTATTTTTTATTACTTTCACGTTCTATACATAACATACTGTAACAGCTTCAGTATTTATTAAAACTAACAGTGAGATGAAAGCGCAGATGAAACAGTTAACCTTCGGCATTTCTATGCACGTAAATATATGTGTAAACGTGTCTAAAATTGATTTCTTCTAATTTTCAATGCTTGACACGTAGACGAGAATACTTTGTCTCGTCGAGATTATCGAATAAGAAAGAAGACAGAGAGAGAAAGAGAATACTTTTGGCCCTTACCCATACTTTACGTGCCTCGCAACACACTGCGCTGCGAGAGGTCGTGCTCGGGAAATCCGCCATTGTGCCATCTTTCCTCCTTTTTCCTTCCATTCTTTTTTTCGTGCCGGGTTCATTGCGGCGGAAATTTAAAATAAACGTCCGACTACGGATGTGCCGGCAATTAAGAGAGCGTTCTGCTGCAGGAGCGTGGAAATTATGGCAGACGTCCTTTTTTTCATACTTTCGTTTTGTGCGAGCGAGCCTGCGGGCGACGTTTATCGACATTGTGGTCGGGATACGCATCCTCAGCGTTGTTTACGAAGTCTTAACGTTAATGGAAAATTAATACGCGATAGAGGCAACGTTGGGAAATTTATATTGTGTAAGATTTGCAGAATTTTGCTTTGTTTAAAAGCAACGAACGCGACAATTAGCTGGAAAAATAACCAATGTCGCATTACGTAAACACATGAAACAGTTGGAAAAAAGTAGATTTCCAAAGTCTTTGCACGTGAAATCTCTTTCTCTCTTTTTTTTCCTTTCTTTATTTCACTCGTTCGAATAAAGTACTACAAGATTTTTTTAGTTCTCTCTCGTGTGGTTTTCTGTATGTCACATCTTTAATTACTACCTCGTTCTCGTGATAACGGTAGGTGTTAGGAAATGGTTGGCTTTCAACAATGCGGGAGTACGTGGTGGCGCATTTTTCAGTATGTAATGCGGTTACGAGTATCTCGCAGGCGCAGTGACCTTAATACATTTCTCATGCAAACGACTGCCGGTCTTACTTTGCGTTCTCGATATCGATGTTCTCCAGGTTTATTGGTGTTTTCCGGTGTAACACACATCTCGGAAATCGTGCTTTACTTTATTCGCTCTAAATAAACACTCTAAATAATAAAACAACGAGCGTTGTTAAATTTCCGAGAATAGGATTAAAATTAAATTTTACGATTAGAATTTAATTTAAAATATTTGTATTTTTATAAAAAGCACATAAAATAATTTTTTTCTCTTCTTAATATAACGCTATAGTTTTTGCTAATATCAAAGTCGAACATAAAAAACTAATAAATAAATTGGTTGAATTATTAAAAGATTGATGGTAAAATTAATTGCTTACGTTTTTAAACTTCGACGGACGTATTCATATTAATACATTAATTAAAGATGCAAGTGTAGTATATCCGTAAACACACTAATAACGAGATAAAAATTCCTTCAACAACACGGTCGAACGTGTTATGTAAATTATAGCGTAACTGTTATAATCGCGCAAATGCGGATGCAATATGTCGGTTGGATTGAAAGCTGTTAAATGTGTTGTCACGATAACTGGACCTCATGTAAATATGTAAATGTGTACAATCAGTATAGTGGCAGAGGTTACATTTAGATCCTAATGCGGCCAAAAAAATCAATCATTTTATTATTTTATACAAAGATTTGTTTTATAATTGATGTAATTTTTATTTCTTTTATTGGCATTAATACTTATACTTGCATGAAGCAGTATAATACAAATAAGGTATTTAATTATCTTTGTTTTTACGTCACATGTTAATATCAAAATAATGTTTATAATATATTTGAAGGAAATTAGAAAAGTTATTTTTTCAATAAGTTCAATATAAATTTTTAAATCGAAAGCTAATAAATTTTAATATTTTTTCTGTACGTTTTTCTATTTGTTATTATTAAATAAAAGTTTTTTCTCATATTTCGAAGAAGATAAATGGATAAACAGCTTTATTTTTTCTTGAAAAAGTTGTTTGGTATCAATTTGTATTAGGCAAATATTTATGTGCATATTGATATAGAGCGAGTATAAGAACGGAGAATTTAATCAGATTCTAGTCTAAAACTGTTCATCTAAATTATTGGGTGCCAAATTTCAAGTTGATCACCCGTCTCTATATCTAGTGTTTGAACGATTTGGATCATGTTACGAACGCCGTATAATGTTTGCAGTAATCGTAATCCGGATAATCGCGGCATGGTAGATTTAACAATCTGCAGATTCCGCATGATTCGCTTCGCAACCGCAACACAGTCGGCAAGCTCTATCGAATCGATTATCTCCTTCCCTCTTCAACATCCATCTTGCTGACGATAAAATGACCTTCGCGCCACTCCTGTATGCCCAGCTGTGCCAATTGACTATCGCGTTCCCTTTCGTTAACCGGTTTTCCTTCGATCAAGTTCAAGAGTGATAGCAAACCGTATAAGATCGCTACTTCAATAAAAAAGAGATTATAACTGTGCAGAATTGCTTTTTGAACCGGAAGAGTCGGAAATATTTATTGCGATTTTTAGTTGAAAAATGATGAAAATATTTCCGCTGTATTTCACCAGATAGCAATTATTGAGTTATTTCTACTTAATTCCACATAATTCTTTTTCACTTTTCATGGAATTGCGATTTTTGAGAAATTAACTTTTATAATTATTCTATTATTAATCTGCTAAATGACGCTTGCAATATTTCTAAGAAAACTTCTTCAAGTGTCTTAAAAGTCATGTTTAATTTATGATATTGATTCAAGATGAAAATAGAATATTCAATGTCATTTTCTTTAGAGGGAAAAGAAAACGAGCAGAGCAGTTCTCTGAACATATAACGTTTCCTTCTTTCGATTGTCTATTATAGAAGGTGATGATTTTAATTCTCTTTCAATCTTTTATTTTTATTTTAATTGTCTTTTATGATATGTGTGTATACTTCTTTAAGTATCAATTTAAATTACGTGAAAAAATTAAATTAAATATAATTAATGAAAGAAGGCAAATTAATTTCAATTCAGATATAATTGAGATGAATTTGAAAAACCTACATTTATGCATATGTACATATTACGTATGTGCAAATATATGCATTTATAACAGCTGCTATATTAATAGTGACGCACATTTAAATTACTCACTTATGCTTTGCGGATTCATGGCTTTTCTTTCTCGTGGACCTGTACAATTTGCTCCATTGGCATACTTCGCAAGAGCAATAATCTACTTTCGTATATTAGAGAATTGCGAATCACATACTGCGAATAAATCAATCCGTTCGCGGAGCATAACCGTAACTTCTTTGTGTTTCAGGTAAGAGTCTACTGGTTGAAAGGAAACGTGTTCACTGTACCGTTAGATAATCGAAACGCGCCATTATAGTCGAGGACGACGTGGGTAAGTTAGCTGAAATTAATGGTCAAAGTTTAAGGTATCCTACATGTGATAGTTATATTGCTTATGTTGAGGTAGCGTAACAAACCAGCTTGCCAAGACGAACGCCATTATTCTGTTCAATAATAAGCCATGCACGTGCATGCATACCCATTATGTGACATTCTCTTGTCGTAACAATTTCTTTGTTTGGAAAGTTTCGAGTTAAAGCGATTTCTTGATATATTTTGATTCCTTTAATTTCAATATATTATCATAAATCAATTAATAGCATTTTTTTTTCTAATAATGAATAATTTCACGATCGGCGAAAAGACTGTAACATTCGACTGTATTTTAACATAATTTTAAAAATAATTGGCCTCAATTCGACTTGCATCGTTTGCATTAATATGCAATTTTCCAAGTTTGAACTGAAATGGCGATTTACTTTCTCGAGTCTTAGTGCTTGTTACTAGCAAAAATTGGGTCTTAGAAAGTTAACAGTATAGAGCGCATTTGATTACGCTTCTTTCCATTTTGAACATAATACCTCGTTTGCGTATAGCTCGAAAAAGTAGGTGCATGGCGAATGAAGTAAAGTGGCGCGAATTTTAGAAAAATCACTCTAGCAAACGACGATAAATAAACTTGTTTACTTACTTCTGGGATAAATATCGTGAAATCATAGACCTGTCGCTATCGATATGTAACATGATGAAAAGTGGCAACATCAAATGGAATCGATAGAGTGAAAATGGGGCATCACCCTGATGCACGTATCTGCATCCGTGATTCATTGCAAATGCAAATGTGGAAATAAAATAAATAAAATTATTTTTTATTCGTGCGTACCGCAATTATCTGTTCACCATACATGATCAGAATAATGTATCACGTTGAAAGTAATAGTGCTGCGTATAGAAAATTAATGACTAACTAGATAAGTATACCGTAACGCTATTTAATTACACATGATGCGTCGACAGAATATTATTCGCCTTCCACGGTTATTATATATTTTTGTATCTTCTTTGCGATACGCAAATCAGAAAGATGAGCTCCTATTTAGTTAGTAATGAGTAATGCTACACAGAAAAAAATAATAATATCAAATCAACAATTCATTGTTTCATATATAAGTAAGAATATAAAATCTTCTTGGGAGAATTTATAATCTTAAACAGACATAATTTGCTTACATGGAGAAAATTTTTCTCTTCACGTAAGCAAATTATGTCTGATTAAGATTATCAAATTCTTCCAAGACGATTTTATATTCTTGCTTATATATGAAACAATGAATTGTTGATTTGATACTCATTTTTTTCTGTGTAACTATACTCTTTGCTTTTATTATAATATTTTGAATTACCTGTTCAAATTTATATATATTTACGCTTACAATTTTTAGAATCGTTGATACAATATAGAACTATAGCTATCTCGTTGATAAAAATACTTTCAATCGACACTTTAGAATAGTATCATCTAGTTTCGAAACACAGTGTCCACTTGAGTGACGCGTTGGATATTCGCGCGCCACGATATTTATATTTATTTGGCCGTTCCACCGGAAAATCCCGTGTTTTCGTGACGCTTGTTCGCGATAACCCGGCCGCGTGACTAGCCGGTCAAATGCATTTCCGATTTCGAACGCGATTCGTTTCAACTCCGTGCACTCCGGATTTACGAGCCGCGCGCTCGTGATATTGCGCGCGATTGTATCGCGAACGCTGAATAAGTCATACACGTGCGAGAGCTCTTTGTAACGAACAATGTCAGGCTGCTCTTGCCATGCTCTTCGAAAGACATTTCGGTGCTTCACTCCACCACGTCTCTCCAAGTTTGTCGTCAATTGGAATAAGAAATTTTCCAGCATTTTGTGTCTCACTGAACAGTTTAAAGAATCGCGGAGATCTTTAAACTTCCTTATTGCGTATTTCCGCGAAAAATTAATCTTAAGATAAACGTATTCTCGATTCTTTTACTTCTTATTAAATGCCTAATTATAATGATAATTGGTCTTATAAGATTTCACAGTCTATCAGTATTATTTATTACGCTAAAATTTATAAATAAAATTCGGTTATTATTTACGAAGTTAGATATTTGATCAGTAGATTCTCAACAAGAATGGATTTGTATGCTTGTCAGAATATTGCATAATCATCACGGATAATCGTAACGTAATCCACGAGTAAAAGCTTAAGTAAATACGTGGTAGAAAATATCGAGAGCGCCATTACACCCGGGATTTCAAGGCTAATTAGCGAAAATCATTATCCCACATGGATTACCGTACGCAAACACGGTGGTTATTCGACCGTTTAATTACCCTCCGATGATGGCAGCTTCTCACCTGTGAGATTCGCTTAACAGTTTCGTGCACAAATAGTATCACGTTTCTTTGTGCCGATATCCGTATATAGAGCAGCTCGAAGTCATTGTCCTGCCAGTTTGAAACATATATTTTTTATTGCTTTTACATAAGAATTAATTTTTCTTTCACGCAATACTTTTTTTGTAGCTTCTAAAAGAAATAAGAAATATTAATTCACATTGATATATAGTTGATAATTTTGTATCATATTTAGAAATTACGATAGTGACGAACAGCATCTGATCAGCCTTGTTATTTGAGTTCTTTGAACTATTTTACAATTTCTGAAATTTACTTGCCCTTAAAGAATACTAAAATATAATATTAACTAATAAATTAATTTCATGTACTTTTCAGTTCGTTTTAATTTTTATTTAATAAATGCACGTCTATTAGAAACTAAAATAGCGCGAATGACTATTATTAAAGTGTTTTTAATTCATATCGGTTTTATTACGACCATGAGATTTGCATAAAACTCAAGCACTTGCATCAACAAAGTTACGTGTATGTTATGCAAAATTATTTAAATAGTTTAAATTGTAAATTAATCGCATTTTTTTTTGCTGCATAATTATCTTAACTAGTAAATATAATCAATCGGTGGGCGTGCCAAGGCGGAAATATCTGCGCAAAAGATTTCCTCAAGGCATTTGACGTAAGAGACGATGATAGACACGTGTAGAAACGCCAACATGTCTCCGTGTGCTTGGCTGCGTAGTCTGATGTTTCCTTGGCCGTATGTAACATGTGATAAGATATCTTGTCATCATTAACAATATTGAATTTGATTCACTATTTTCATATACACTCCATACGAAACTTGATGATTGCCTTTATCAAAAACGATTCGCAGAATTCGTGCAAAAACAGTATTGGTGAATATAGGAGTAAAATTTCAAAAATATCTGACACAATATTTTTTAATGGTTAGAGTAATATATAAATAATAGTTATTTCTATATTATAGTGTTATCTCTGTAACAGATATTAATCCAATGTATCTGTTGGATTATTGCTATTATTTAAGATTAATCTGATTAAAGTAAAAACGGTAGCGTTTTATTACAAGTGAACAACGGAAAGGCGCCAAGAAAAACATAATCATAGTGAAAGGAACTTTCTAAAACGAACGTGTGTATAAGGAATGCGGGAAAAATAATTAATCACAGTCAACGTGATTACATGTTGAAGTAAAATAAATAAATAAATAAAATAGGAAACTACTTCAGAAAATTCACGATCAATGTTCAGTGTCTTGAAAAGACATACATATAATTAATTACATAATGTAGGACTATAAAATATTGCATCGTGCGATAGATTCTTTTATTATGTTACGAGCATGATACGTGTGCAAAATGACAGGTGACAGCATATTGTGTTTCTAAAAATAATCTTTTTTTTTCTTTTTACAAAATTACACCAGAATAACGTCACTTTTGTTTTATGATTGAAAAATGAGAACTCTGTGTAAACGGGATCGTGCACGTGAATGCATGTGTGAGTGCGCGAGCCTGCGGTGAACGTTCGATTTTTCCACGCTAATGGCTCTTTATACGTTCGCAATGGTGTTTAAACAAGTATTCCGCATTTTACCTGCCAGCCGCATGTGTCGTGCAGCAATAAAACAACTTTTGAAAAATTTTACTTCATATCCTACTTGGCACGTAGAATTGCTATTTATTGACAAAATTGATCGTGGATTTTTATTAATAATATTAACAAGTGAAAATTAGAAATAACAAGATATACATTGATATCTCAGAGAAAAAAAAGCAGTATTTTGACGAAATTAATCTTATCGATGCGTCAATGCTTAGAATGAGCGAAAATATAACGACAGAGAATTTGTCGAAACGAACAGATAGTATCTTTCAGACGCTCAGCAGGCAGCTAATATTGGATATGGCAGACGTGCACGTGACATGTATTGAACATGACATGTGTGAGTAAGTCCAATACGGAAGCGCAGCGAATGTAATGCTTTTCATGGATCAAAGAGAGTGCAAATAGATAAATAAGATTGTCGTTACTTGTAGACCAGCGCTAAATTATCGACAGCGTAGAAAAAGAAAAAGACGGTTAGCATGAGAAAGGGAGAGAAATAGAGAGAAAATGTTCATTATCAAAGGAAGATTTATTTCCTCACAAGTGACGGCCAAGAAGTGGTATACATTTCATGAATATTAAATCTTATATCCGACCGGTAAAGCACCGACGCAAATTTTGAGGCCTTCATTAAAATTTTAGATCCCCTCGTGTGCATTTAGACGTAACGACAAACAGTCGCGATTTATTGCGAAGTAATGTACGGTCCTTTGTTTCAGCCGCGAAAATTTGCAGTTGAAAGTTGCGAGAATTTTATTGCGTAAATGTATGTAACAAGGCAAGATCTATTCTTAATGTGATACGGACAAAAATAAAGATATTTAAGAAACTAAGCTACTATAAAGCTAGTTAGTTTTATATTTAGTATTACGAAAATGCTTTAAAATATTTAAGTAAGAAAAAAGATTAATAGACTGTGTATTTTATTCTAATTAGAAAAAATTGTAGCGATATTAAATTGCTATATTAAATTGTAAAATTATTATTTTCTCATAATTATCTGTTTATATCTATTTTTTATTTATTTTATAGATTCAATGAGAGAACGTCTCAATGTAAAAATGATAAAATTAAAGATTAATAGTTAATTATTATTAGAAAATATTGAGTTAAAAAAAGATCAATGTACACGTAATAAAAGATTGATATACATGTACATATAAGAAAATGTAATCACGTTGACGCTGATAAAAAGAGATGGAATTCACCGCGATAAGAACGAGGAACAGTTCGTTAACTTACCTCTCGCACTTTAGCGATACATCATTCGGACATTCATTGAACGCAGTGATGGATCGCCAGCCGCGTTGAATCGCATACTTACACGCGATAAATAATACAAACGGATTATCCATACGGAAATCCTTCGCGACTGACCCTTACACAGTTCACTCTTTTATGAACTCAATCTGATACGTAGTTCATTATAACACACTTCTTTCTACTTAAGGAAAGTTTTTTTTATTTGAATTGTTGTTTGATCTTTTTCTTTCTCTTCAGTACATAACTATCAACAAATTTAGTACCATTTTTTATATATTATTAATTATTTAATATAAGAATAAAATTTCTAATTTTTAAATGTATTTAAATATACATCTATATGCACATTTTATAAAAAGTTATGTCACTCTTGCATTGATCTTTTAATTCTAATTTATTATTGTTTTTTTAAAACAAATTATATATGTAATGGATCTCTAAACACTAAGTACAATGGATATTCTAACAATCAAATTGCATACAATATTGTAAAGAAATGCTTCGTGGCAAAGTAGCTCGAGCAAATTCGTCAGACTTTCGTAAGACTTTCTTTTGTACAAGATCGCTCGCTGAATTGATCAAAGAATATTTGTGCGGAATTCCTCTTCGAAGCTTACCTAAGCGAAATTATTGTAGCGAATAACTTCAGTAGAGAGAACTTTAAATTTGCTATCATTCGTATTTGCGAGTGAATGATCTGGTATAGTTGCATTTGTTTTGCCGGATGGAACATATCTCTTGGACCCCAATTACGACTTCGCTGATGTCATCATTTTACAGCGCGTTCCCATAATGCGTTTCTCAAACAGTGCGAAGCAAGTTCAACGAAATCGAATTTATCCCTAATTGAATTTATCCCCTGATGTCTCTGGTTTCATCAGCACACGCAACATATACATATAATTTTAGATCTAGAATAAATACGTTTAATGAAATATCGATATACGTATTAAAAAAAAATCGCTTTATCCTTCATAATAGAAAAAGGATCGATAAATGTGCTTCGAAAGTACTTTTCCCTAATATCTTTCTTCTATCACCATAACTATGTCGGCGATCAAATCGTGCTATTTGCTTTGCATTCTGGTGCGTTCGTGTATGACTGCAAACACGCTTCCCGACGGTCGTCGTGTTTATTCGGGTCGTCAGGACGTCGCGTCCAGGCACTAATTGCGATCGCGCTGATGGATCGCACTTGCTTTTGCAGATCCGTGTGAAGGAATATACGCTGATTTTAATTCCAGATAAATCCGCATACTGACCGAGTTGGCTGCGTTTATCCGGAATGATTTCAATCTTCGCAAATTACAGCGCGGTAGACGCACGCTTTATTTAATTTTGCGATACACAAAGTGTATCGGCATTCTTATAATTATATGGAAAATGCTATTTCTATTTTTCCCTTTCTCCGATTTTCTCTTCTCCACTCAGCTTTGCACTATCGTATTATATATATATAAGAAAGAAAAATTTATATTCAAGTATCTACGTATTACTATTTTGCATCTAGAGAGCGTAAGGAAAAAGTGCAATTTTTACCTCTCTTTTTATCTCGAAGCGCTTGTGTAATGAATGTAAATTGCGTACGCCGAGACTACTCGCGTAAAAATTAAGAGCTCCATAAACAAAAAGTTGATTCTAAATTAAGAAATGTAATTAAAAATATAGTGAGTTGGAGTACGCACGGTCCGGTGACCTAAAAAGCGTTGAAATACAACAAATTTCTGGCGACATTTGCGACGACTGAGAGAAAACATATACGAGCTCGTGTGTGACTCGCTCGATAAAGGTCGGGACGAACAGCATTTCCATAGCATGCGTAAATCGGAGAGCTTTAAAAGAGACACTTTGAAAAATGAACGATACGTATCGTAACGATGTACTCTATTACAAGCGTATCTTGTAACTGCTTTGCGTTTGTTCAACGTGAGACTCCTGTTATACGCGCAAAGTGTAATAAAAGAGGAAAAAAAAAAGAAACGAAAAGGATTCCTGTGTAACATCTTATACATGGGGTTCGGTATTCTTACGTCGCGGCGTACCCTTTCGAAGAGCTCATGCCGCCGCGCGTTCGTCGAACTTAATTATACGCGAAACACAGACCCTTTGTGCCTGTGATACCGTAATGATAATGCCACCGTCCACGTCACTCGGGAGTTCGTCACGATGCTTGGAACTACAAATTATGCAAATTGTTCCACCTCCTTGTTGCTACTCTCGCGGGCTTGCTCAATCTCGGGCCCAGCGCGCAGCGTCGCGAATCGACGAACGTGAAATCGATCGCGATAAACCGGTTAACGATCGCGCGATTGACTATCGCGTTTATAAGCGATCTCACGTTTACGAGCGGCTATGTCCCATGAGGCCGGCGCGGCGTTTCAGGCTTACCTCCTTTCACAGTCATGACACGTAACGACTGGACAGTAAAGGCAATCATAAAGACGAAACGATTCGGCAATTCAATCCAATCGTAACGTCGCGGAGTGTTATGATTTTGACTATAAAGATAGATTTACTTGCGCAAATTATTGCCGAAGAATGAGATTATATTAATTCAATGATTACAGTTATTCGTTTTCAACTAAATTATCGGTGATATTTGTGATAAATCAAAGATATATAGGATAATATCCGAGAATATTTGTCTCATCAAATATAAGATATATAACTGCACTGATATATAAATTATCTGGTATATAAAAACACACAGTTGATTAAAAGCACAGTTTTTTTTAAAATCATTAATATAATTGTTGTCAAAGCACGATTTTTATTTTAGTTAAACCATTAAGTTGATATTAGTGTTGCTCTTTTTTTTTAACGATATCTATAGCGTTGACCCCGCCGCACACTAATTATACTCTAATTGGTTTCCGATAAAAGATTCATCCTCGCGTATAGCCCGTAACAAATGGTGTCTAATGCAGCGGGTGAATCCGGAAATCACGGGAGGATTCGGTAAGCCATCAATCACAGCTCGTCCGTCTCTTCGTCAGAAACGATGCGATTCCTTGCGATTTCGACTAGTCGGATTCCCGGAGTAGCGCGGAAGAATCCGCTTGGGAAGATCGCGGATTCGATATCCGAAATTCGTCGCGTGCCTCAGTGTCGGTCCCGTCGATCAACTTGAAAGCAGATCCACCTCGATATCGAGGTACGAAGGAATCCCGAGGAATCGATAAACGTCCGCGCGATAGGCGGCCGCTTTGTCGCCCAAGACGCAAAATAAATGTTTGTTCGCGTTGCAATGCAGACCCAATTTTCCCGCCGCACTCATCCTAACATTTATCGGACGCGGTCAGGATGCGTTCGAGTGATGTAAATTTCACGTCAAAAATATTTCATTCGCAGCGCTCGATGTTGCTGTAGCATAAACGATCTCCGAGATTCAACAGACAAGATATATTCTTGATTTGTCCGTATGTTCAGACTGTCCAAAATCACCTATTTCAAATCGAAGATGCCGCAGATGTCTTCATGGATTCCCGATTCTCGAGTTGGGATTGCTGAGTCTATGGAACCTTAGCTCCATAAGTCATTGTTCGACACAATTCCTACGTTCTATCTGATTCGCTATCACATATCTTCTCAGTTTCAAGGATACTTCGTGCCGAAGATTCTAGATTCTAGATAGCCGAGGTTGGCGCATAGTGTGCTTGCAGATTCTTGACTATAAGAACTCAGCTTCGATTTCAGAGAGATAACTGTGATCCGCATAGTCATTTGGACTTAGCAGACTCAATGGATCCGATATACTGCGGACAAATCCATATATTTACCTTATATGTACTTTATATACACGTTTTTTAACAATAAACAACAATAAAGTAATATTTGAAGAAAAGTTAAAATACGAACAACTTAATTCATGGATAACAAAAAGAATAGGAGAATAAGGATAAGATTAAAAACTACACCTATATACGTGTATATCGCCCAATATTTAAACGCGCTACAAAGTAGACTCAATTTTTTCGCTGCATTCACGTTGACATTTAACATTTTTAACATAGATGAAACATGATTGCAAAAGCTAAAGCTCATTCTTTATTTATATTTCTTATAATTAAAAAAAAAAGAACTTCGCTTGTACACGCGCTCAGCTTTGATTCTACAAATGCTACTTCTCACTGATGCTTGTGCAAACTTTAGTTAGCTATTTATGGGTACTTCTCATAAGCCGCTATCATGTTAATACCATCGTTACGCTAATCTGCATATTTATTGCTGTTTTGTAGATTGAAGTAATTTGTTGCTTAAAGCATATTGGCGGGACGAAGTCCGTAGATCCGACACAATCGACAATTTCCTCGACACGAACTTCTTTTTTACCGTTGTCCGGAAGTTCGTGCACACGCGAAGCTTCAGGTCGTAGCTTTAGCAGAGCGTTGTATTTCAGAATCTCAAGTTCATCTGAAATTTCTTTTTCCATCTAAACAGAGAAGAGATGCAAAGTGCATTTTTTTACGTAATACATTCGTTGGCTCTCTATAATTTGTTTTCTTTTTTATTCAATTTATTGCACTTGTCTTAACAAATTTATTCAACGATAAATCTGTGTATACTTATGCAGATTCTATCTTTGTCTGATTGAAATGCCTTGTCATATGCAATTAATAACTTTAGCCACAAAATGTAAAAAATATCTCTGAAATTTATTTCTTTTTAAACAATAATAAGTGAAATTAGGCTCGATGGAAATGTCAAACATAAAAATAAGAAAGCCAATATCTGCAATAGATCTTGGTGTCTAATAATGAATTTTTTACAATCTCTAACTCACGTAAACTGCGCGTCGCATATTCGTCTTGCAACACAGTCGTCAGCAGAGGCTGGAGTGCGTAATATCACAAAGTAAATTGACAAGCCATTTAGTAATACTGATGCTCATGTGCATCTTAAAATGTTGTAAAGAATTTATTGCGAAAAGTAATATCTCAGGTTTTACGTGTAAGCTAAAGATTGTAAAATTTCATACAAAAATTATTATTAGGCATCTAGACTCGCTGCAGACCGATATTGGCTCCTTCATCTTTATATTTATTTTATTAGTTAATTAAAAAAAAGAATTTTGTTAGAATATAAAAATATTTTTTTATAAATTGATATTTTCTTTATAAATTGAAGACAGACAATTGTGGAACTAAAATTTTAAAGATGTTAAAAAGATAACATGAAGAAGAAATGAAAGAAAAAAAACAAAGAATATTTAAAATACATAATAGTAAAGAATAAAAATCTTAAAATAAAATTCTTTTCTTTTAAATCATTTTTATTAATAATTATTTCATAACTTATAACTTATATGAATATATTATGATTATAATAAATAATTAATCGAATCAATGAAATATTCACATTATTTCATAAATTCGTTCATTATTTTACGACAGATTTTTGTACATTGAATGTAAGATTTCCTAGCAAGGGATTAAAATTATACTGACTCTTTTGCCGCGGCAGCAAAAAATTACGAAACGAAACAGGAGATGCAGTAAAATGTCTGATATCTCAGCGAAATAGCAAAATCTAAAAAAATCTTTAATACTTCACGATGTTTTCTCGAATGAATGAGCACATTATTATTAGGAAAATTGCTTTTTACGATCAGGACATAGTATATTTTTAGAAGTTGCGTCTGTAGTGATTTCTTATACCGCGAAATGAAGATAATTAATGACTCCGCGTTTCACCTCCACTTTGCTCGTTAAACAACTGACGCATGTGCTACGAGATCTCGTAACGATTCACGCGACAGAAAAATTTAAGTGTTTAAGTAACTCGGGAAAATCGCGGAAATTGAAAACGGCCGTCATGCTGTAGCATTAGTGTATTTTTTTTTTGATAACACGAAATTTATAGCGTTTGATAAAATTGCATTTAAAATCTTGTTCTTAATGGCTCTTGTCATGTTGATAATTTACTATGCCTTTCTGGTTACAGTACTCTCATTATTGCATAATATTTAACTCGCAAATTATACTGAATAACTAAAAAATTATGCAAGCACGTTTACAAGATATTAAATAACAGTGAAATTGTGTAATATTATCTGACAAATAAGGCTGTTTTGAAATAATTATAGGTTTTCAGTTATTTTATATTATTCGTAAGTAGATAACCGTGGAATTATATTCATACGTACCGATGTTTATTTTCTCGTTATCTTTTATATAACTCTCGGTATTATGAAAAGCAATTGCCAATAAAGAATAATCACGCTGTGTTTTTATCAGTATATAATAAGTTTAGTATTAAATATTTACTATAAGCGTTTTTATGAGAGAAAAAGGTGTCAATACCGCTTATCGCAGCGTGTACAAAAGTTTTAGCACTGCCAATTTGCCCTCGCCAAATCACAATTAATTCATTTAACTCGATAAAAGAGCCGAGTTCAAGTAATTTGCATTAATGAAACGTCCCGCCTTTCTCTTCGTTCTCTTGTGTCCGACTGTAATTGAATAAAGGAATTGCGTTAGTCGAAGCGACGACCGCGTTCCAAAGGCCGTGCCGCTGTCTGAGAATTTTCCTTACGCGCGATTCGCATATTTCCCGATAGTTTCGTCGCGTGTTCCGTGTATCCCGCCTGCATGAGAAATGCCGGGCGATCCTAACGATTAACGTTCCGCTTCCGGGCTTTCGGTCGCGGATGATTAAGTTGAATGATTAAATTGCGCGTATCGTGTGCCACAATGGTGAAGGGTTACCGCATCTGATTGCTTCAAATAATTGTCTTTACTGTACTGCGTGCTATTAGAAACCACTCGACCTCACTCACGTCGAGAATTTCCGACGAAGAAGAAGTACGAGTTGATTCGATGTTTTTCTTAATATGACAGTTTCTCTTACACTGAAAAAAGTCTGGTTATAACTACCAAATGTACAGTGAAATAGTATCAATTAAATATTTTGTCAATATAACGAAAAATAATTTTATTTTACTAAATGTTTAGTAAGTATTATCAAATCTGGTCTAAGTTACTAAATATTTAGAAAAGTAAAATTATTTTTGATTACATTGACCAAATATTTAATTGATACTATTTCACTATACATTTGGTAGTTATAACCAGTCTTTTCTTTCAGTGTATAAATTTGATTTTGGTTTATTTTGTCTTTTGTGTCTAATTAATTTGTTTCTAAGACTAATATTTTCATAATTAATATAAAATAGTCGTAAGAAAAATAACAAATAATTTCTGCAAAGTATGAATCTATTGCATCACGGTTCAAGTATAACGTTGTCTCTTTTCGATTTTTTTAATCAAGTAAAAAATTTATTGTTTTTAAGAGATTAATAATTTTGGAATATTTTATATATTAATAATTCTGCAGTAAATATTTCGTGAAAATTTCCTTGAGTTTGACAGAGAAAAATTAAATTTCGACGTCCTATATTCTCGAAATTCGCAACAATGTCGACGTACGAGAACGATCGATCGCTTTTGTTTTACAAAGTTTCAGTAAACCGAATTTCTCCGGAGTGAATTACATCGCGAAATCTGTTGGCGCATTCGCAATCATCGTCTCTCTTATTTCGCGTTTCCTATACCGCGGTTATTTATGCATTCTCACAAGAGGGTCGACGGTCTCCGGTAATTCGCGCGACCCGATCGACAGACGTCGTGTCACGAATTCCTGGACATCGCGATGTCGGTCAACAGCACCCGCTGCTGTCGACATATCTCGGCCCGAAATAGGAATGTCGAGGGAATCGATAAACTCGCTCTCCCGCGATATGTAGGCTGCCGCGCCTCCGCGTCTCCTCTCCCTTTTACGCTCTTTCTTCGGCACCATGCAACTTCCCAGCGCGCCCCGTTCACATGTTCATCCTCGAAAGCGTGAATGGCGCGTTTGTTTCGCCACGAGAATTGTGAACTGCGAATACAAAACGATGTATAAATGTTGGAGTTTTTAGTAAACTAAACAAAAGGCTTTTCCACACTCGGTGATAACGTGTTACAATTGTTACACATATGAAAATAGATAACATTGCATGGGAGTAGATAGAGAATTAACTTTTCCGATAAGACCAGAACGAATATCGTGAAGCTGAAACGTCTCTTTGTACAGCATCGAAATCATGCGAGTTTGAATTTCCATTTCGCAAGTGTGTCGTAAATTTTGCCGCCGTTGATTGGCGTAATTTATCGCCTAAGTATCGTCTCTTGCTTGAGCCTCGCGGCATAGCAACGGCAACGGCATATGCCAATATGAATATGCGCCTATATCTTTGTATGCAAACTCGACCGGCTAACCGGAATCAAATAGCCGGAGGCCTCATTTTGACCTACCCAGAACTTCTCGTCACGTTCATGGCTACGGCTGCGGATGCAGCGTTTAAATTCGTGTTGCTACGAATTATGCAAAATTAGCAAATTGCAGCAGCCTGTCATTCTTTGCACAAAAGAATGCAAAAATGTCCGCGTTTTTTACTCTGTCATTGCTGTATTTCGTCATTGAATGTTCCATGAAATATTTTTTTGCAAGACTTACATTTTGTATTTGTCTTTCGTTATATTATAACACACACGTTACTTCCTCGCTATATATTTTCATCGTCCAGAGATAAATAATAAAATCTTGAATAATTTATACACGCTTTTGCGTATTCAGTCCAGCTATGAACATCGCTGTACTTTTAAAAATATTTTGACTTTTATTTATAGCTGGACATAAATCATAGAGTATTCTCATGGCAAGCTCTTACGTTTCTCAAATTTAAGCTTAACAGTTTCTACAATAAATGTAGACAATATGATACTATAAAAGTAAGCAATGAACATTACAAGAATGGAAGAATCGCATTCTTGATCATAGAACGAATTGCATGTCATTTTATTTCAATTAATTAAATTATTATAAGAGATTTATATATTTATGAACAACGTAGAAAGTTCAGATGACGTTAAAATTCAGAGGTGAAACAAGAGTCTATGTATCTGCGCGATACAAAGGGAGTTTGGAAATTGATCCTTTTGATGGCACAAAGGAATGCAAAATTAGACGATAGCTATTCACTAGTTTAATATTACAGAGGTGGTTTGTGTGAGGGTAAAGAGAAATTGACGCTAGACACGGCCTATTTATAGATTATTTAAAAATTTTTTTACATAAACAGTCTTTTTCGAATTAACGATCAAAGAATAATGATAATACTTACATGTTTTTTACTTAGAAATGTTGTTTCAATTTTACTATACATTGCATAAATAAATATACAAATTTTACGATTTTATCTAAATTTATTTTTATTTACTTTAAATGTGGATATTGCTTATAAAATGTAGTCACGTTGCTGTACATAAAAAAAAATAAAAAATAAAAAGTTAAAATTTTGTAGATAAAAAATGATATAATTGCAAACTTAAACTATTTCGCTTATCGTCGTTACTTCTCGTTTGTTAACGATATCCACGTTACAACCTTAGGGCGGTGCCGTGATTATTGACAAAGTAATTATTAATTAGAGATTGTTGCGCTTATGTTGTTACTGTTATGATTATATTAGTCGCGTGCTCGTAGTAATCCACATGAGAATTTCGACCTACTTCACAAACTATGGTGGATTATTGAATCTTTGATAGTGTCGTGAACTCTGAAAATACAGTGTACAGCACATTCGCGCAATATCCATTTGTGTGTTATCCAATAAGAAATGCATCGAGATTGCAACCGATTGTGTTGCGCCATATTTATGTACTCGTTGTTTAACATGAGCTATATTTGCAAAGCGACGAACATTGAATGTTAAACGATTTTAATTCACATTAAATTCTCTCTTAAGTATTTGTATTACATGCTTTTTGAACACTTATTTTACGTATTTTTTTTAAAATTTTTTAATTAAATAGGGACTATTACATTTTATTTCTGAAGTTTTTAACATGAGAGAGAGAGAGGGACACCGAAAATAGTGCAGAGAGCAAGAAATGCTTGAAAATTCAATGCTCGTTTCACAGCATGGAAGTGTACGATAAACCGTTCGGGAGAAATACGCGTGGAATTGCTTCTCGATACGAGCGATTGCCTTTCGTGCTCGTCTATTTTACCGAAGACGACGAGTCTCGATTTCAGGAAGTGCTCTATGTCGCGGTCCTTATTATATCTTTATTAAATATTGTCCACCGAAATTCATAGATACTGTTACATATAACAATTACAATATTAAGGTAACTGAGTTGCACGTTACATATTGCGTAAGCAAAATGATTTCAAAATGATTGAAGTTAACGTCTTCACTTAATCCACAATATTTTTTCACACTGCATTGCTGCAGTGTTGCATAATTTATAAGAGCATTTTGAGGAAAATGTTTTCGTTACAATTTTTTGTTCGAGTTTCTTTGTGAAAAGATTTTTTTCAGATGTCAGTTCTCTTCTTCGTAACGTTAGATTTTTATATCGGAAGAAATCATTATCTAAATTTTTCAGGGATCTAGAATATTTATTACGTGTAAAATCAATCTTTTTCGTTTCCTGCTTCTAAAGTAACAAGTGCTTGACGAGAAAAGTACAACGATTAATCTCGGACGTGTATACGATGCAGTGAAATTTCCCGTATCTTCGAAACACGAAATCGCGATAAACAGGTCCAGAGGTAGATGAGCCTCAGAAAGCTGCTCCTCCATACGGATGCCCGTCTCACTTTCGTCTCGCTGATCTTGTATGCCGAGTGTAACGAGTTCCGCGCGCTATCGCGAGCTTGCGGGCTTACGAAGCTTACCGTAGCTTTCTTGCGCGATCTACGACTCTCTCGCGTGCTTGCTTGTTTTTTCCATTTTCCCTGTTTACACTTTTATGCTTACACCGTTGTGTCTACGGTATTGTACACGGAAACAATAAAATTGCCCGCCGCGCCGTTTAATCTTTGATAACACGGTGACGTGAATACTTTATTATACTTCCTTCTTCGTAAGTAAAAATTGAGTGAATGTAACAGAAAACTGTAATCCGTTCGGATATACCGACGGCTGTTAGATATTGCATACACAAACATGCACTTTTGAATGAAAGTATATGTGTATGTATGTATATATGTGTGTACGTGTGTGTGTATATTTTTTTTAAATTAAAATAAGCAAAATATATTTATTCCATGTTTTGTTTAAAAGCTTTAAATATTGTTTTTATAGAAATAAAACATGTGTATGTGAGCAGCATTCTGCTGTTTTAATCATTCATGCAAATTTTTTGTTTTTATTAATGCATCTTGTAAATATTATTTATTTTTCTGATGACATTAACTATTTTGATATCAATGGAGAAAACATAATTGTGTAAACAAATAACTTGAAATCATGGAAATCAACAAGAGATAAATGAATACCAATTAAAAAGGGTACAATGTGCTTCATTATAAAAATGTTTCTGAATCCCATCGAAACACTTGGTTGTGTCGTATCCTAATAAAGCTCGTTTAGAGCAACGAGAGTAATATAGCGACTCCCACCGCGGTAAAGTATTCGCTGTATCACACCATGCGTGGACTGATCAGTAGGCGTACTGCTCATAAAGATCTTCCCTCCGGCGTCACATGGCATTTAGTAGCGGTGTAAATTAATTGTGTTGATAAGAGATACATAACTGCATGCATGTGACATACATCACGCGTTAACGCGCTATATTACTGCCGGACATAAAGCTCATTCTCGCGCGTCCCTCAATCTTTTCATTGATGAACGTTGAAAAATTATTTCTTTCTCATAGAATATTTTTTTATTTCTATCAACTTCTCGAAGTATCCCTTTGATCAGTCCGAGTTAGAGAAAAGTTTTGTGCTCTCTATTGATGTTGCAATGTGCATTGTGCTTAATGTTTGCGATAATTGAATTAATATATTTTTAAAATTTGTTATGTTTCGAAACGAACTCCTCGATTGATTTCCATTGTATTAATTTATGTTTGTTTAATAATTTTCTTGACTGTCTTTACTTCAGACAAGTAAATTTAGCAAATGAATTCATGAATACCTGTTAAGATGCCAAACTCTTGTGGTTTAGAACAAAGATACCTTCGACGTAGATTGAGGCCTACTTGGAGCACAACGCATTGTGTTATATATTAAGCTTAACACATGATGTTGATTGATAAAGATTCATCGTTCGAGATACGTCACATCTCGTGCTACCTAGAAATCAGTAATGGATTCGCGATTTATCCACAATGTCTGAATAACTGCCTTCCTTCGGTCGAAACAAATCACCGTGATTTGTAAATAACGGTGTTATATGGCGTTGTCAATGGATCCTACGTTGGTGTTCAGTGGAGAAATTGACAACAAATTTCAATTCGATGTACATTCAAATAGCATATTACATACACATCATATACAACAGCAATGATAAGAAACTTTCTTATAAACTTTTTAAAATAATTTTTTAAATATAAATACACATGGTATTTTTTACGTAGATACATGAAAAATTATATACCACACAAGTATTAGAACAAACGAATAAATTTTATATTAATTTATTATTTAAATAATATATTTAACTTTCTATTTTAAAAAAGAAACTTCTGGAAACAGAACTTTGATAATTCACGATTCTATAATTTTTTAATAAAATAAATGATATTAGTAAATAATTTACTTCCTCTTCTCTCTCTCTCTCTCTCTCTCTCTCTCTCTC
>QKQZ01055837.1:0-20541 GCA_003595255.1 Solenopsis fugax | reverse complement strand
TGCAACGTGTCGCACGCGTACGAAAGCACGAGGCGCGATTGGCGCGAAGCGGGAGAAGCGACAAGCGACAAGCGACAAGCGACCACAAAGAAGCGTAAGCGTAAGCGTAAACGCTGCCGAAGGTGTACACTCTTCGTTACTTTCTAAATTCCCCCTCGCAGGCGGTATATATCCCCCGATGACTTTGCGTTTTGCAATCGTACGCACTGCGACGGGAATCACATCCGAACGGATTTTTCGCGCGCCGCGTAAGCCTGGATGTTATATCACAAACCGCACGGGATCACCGCGGGAGATGGCGGTCAGTGTCGTGAGATATCTCGCTCTCCTTGCGTTCTGCGCCTTGCTACAGTACCGTAAGTACTGAGATTCGACATCGGCTGTCGATTTCTTCCTTCGACTCTTTCCTCCGTTAAAGTTAAAACATTCGATTCGTACGTGCTATCCTCGCGAGTGCGTGATGTTGTCGTTTGCTGGCGCAGACTTACGATCGATATGTCCACGATTGCAAACGACTGTAACGTTCGAACTGTAACGAACGACGCGGCAGCTAAAACATTTTTTAATAAAAGTTCCTTTTCTTCGCTTTCGTTATCCCTTCGTGCCTGTATATTTCTACAAAATCAACGCACGTGGTAAGTCAGAAAAATAAAAGCACCTTAACTTTAGTAGGATATATCATCAATTATATTTTGAGTAAAAGTTTCAATATTTTTTATCCTTACTACAAAAAAAAAAGAAATTTTCTTTTAAATAATTTAAAGAATCTTGTCGCTGAACGCAGATTTATTTGTACCTGTCTCACGTACTCTAATCTCTTCTTTTCTTCCTTCTTATTTATTATTTATTACCTCTTTATTCATTAATTTTTCTATTATTAATTTTAATTTATTATTATTTTTTTCAATGTTTTATATAATGTTGTATACACGTCTAGAAGGTACAACATTATCTTGACACACACATACACTTTCTCTTGTAAAAGACATCTTTGCTCGCGAGTTAAGAAAAACAAATGTGTAACATCGGACAGTTCCGCTTTTATAATCTAACTTTCTTCGAGAACAAAATTATAATATATCCGTTTAGGGTAATCTTAACTTTCATTAAACTATTTCACTGCAGACTAATGCGATACAGTGTACAAACCAAAATGACTTTTCCGTTGAATTATCTTGCCGCAAGGTGTTATCACGTACGTCAATCACATTTTGCTCCATAATAATTGCATGCGATACGAATCCGAGGTGTATAATTTTTATACGCCGTAATCTCTTATAAATAATTACGTTGGCGGGGCACTGACATTGCCGTTGACTCGAGTTGGCAAAAACAAAGGTTGCTAACCAAGGATAAAGAGAGATGCGCGAGCGATGCGTCCTTGCATCTGCAACATTATAATTTATTTATAGTTACCGATGATAAACTAACAAGAAACGTCGACCTTCACCCAATTTCGCATAACGGTCCAATAACTTGTAGTGCACGAGACACATAATCGTTACACGGCTGATCGGCTGATCGGCTGATCGGCTGATCGGCCAACTGACAGTTAACGTAAGCGCGATACGCTAGAGCTGTTGGTCCATTCAGAATAAAGCACAAGTGAAACAGACAAATCGTTACATTTTCAGACTATGCAACGGCTCAAAACAAAACTCTCAGAGACCTTTTTAACAGCACATCTTGTGCCAGGCCGCCTTACACTTGTCCGCATCCGCAGATAGAGTTCTATCTGTACACTAGGTACGTCTCCTCAATCAATTTCTTCAATTTTCAAACGTTTTCAACTAATCTAATCGCAATCATCTTCTCATCATTTTAATAATTTTCATTTTAACGTGACGTTTAATGTCAATGAATTTGCATTTATATTATTAACTAACGTACGTCTCTCGAAATCGCTCGCATTCCGAAAAGCGGATTGTTAAAAGGAAGTAAAGGAAGCAACATTGTAACTTTCAATTTCAAGATCACGATCATTTTATCTTGTATTGAAAGTGACCTCCTTTCGAGACTTACCTTTCTCCGGCATCTATAGTATCGTCGAATGCTCTCACTATCGTCTATATTTACGTAGCGGACATCGAGCGTGAAACGTGACATCGATGATAAGTCACTCTGCAAGTATCTCCTGTTTATCGTAATTTTCAGAGAAACGCAAAAAAATCCTGTGCTATTGGATGTCCGTGACTCTAAGTCTCTTTGGAATTCCAAGTTCAATAAAACGCATCCGACAAAGATAATCATTCATGGCTTTGGCGGAGGGCGAAACTTGGCACCTAGTACAGATTTACGAGATGGTAAGATTAACAGTCGTCTCCTTTATTGATATTTTTGTATGCTACGTTTCAAATTCGTGAATATGTGTGTATGTGTGTGTGTGTGTGTAACAAAAATTTTATTTACTAATAACATCAAGAAGACAATTTTATCGAACGTGAAAAAGTTTGCTTTCAAAAAATAAACCAAAATTAAAGATCTGAATTTCACTTTTATACAAATCTTTATATAGATAGATTGTTAAAATCGTGAGTACATAAATTTACATAAATATACAAGTGGCAAAGATCGAGAAACTTTTACTAAGATATGAAATTAGAAAGATATTATAGATCGCACACACAGAGAATATAGCCATTCAGCGGAAATTGCCATAGTACCATGTTCAATTTCAGCGTATTTCGCGCGAGGCGATTACAATATTATAATCGTGGATTACGGTTCGTTGGTACGCGAGCCTTGTCTCTCGCAGATCTATTGGGGCCCAGATTTCTGCTCTCAATGCATCGCTCAGCTGGTCAACTATTTGAAAGAACACCCACGAGGCACGAAGGTAGAGAACATACACGTGCTCGGATACAGCGTGGGTGCGCATATCGGTGGACTCATCGCAAATTACTTGCCCAATGACAAACTCGGAAGAATTACGGGTAATTGCTCGTTATCAGCCACGTCGTCTCGATAATTAAGTTTGTCCAAGTCGTAACGCGATTCTTTTATCATTACAGTTATCATCAACGTCCAATCATCATATTATGATAATTTTTCTCGTTATTGCTTAGTCAAAAAATGTTTCGTTTTTATTTCGGCACTCTTCAAAATAATACAAAAAGTAAGATTAAGACGAAATCCAAAAGAACACGTGCTTCTTCAAATTATAGAAAATTATTTATCACCTATAGATTTTTTTACGATATGTTACGTCTCGTTGGTTAATGATAATTCATCATAGGACCGGACATTAATCGAATAATTTGTGTTCTTCCCGTTCATATGCGACGGATTCACAGGCCTCGATCCGACGATATTTTTCTACATGAACGGCAACCGCTCGATGGATTTAGACGAGACGGATGCCCATTTTGTAGACGTTATTCATACAGGCGCCGGTATTTTGGGGCAATGGGGGCCCAACGGCCACGCGGATTTCTACGTAAACGGTGGCTCGAGTCAGCCCGGGTGCGCCACTTCTTCTATACTCCGTAAGTAACGAGTGAAAATCGATCGTGCAATGGCAGAATGCAATATCGGCTAAAGAGAAAATTGCGGTTAAAAATATTTTGCTTTCAACTCGATCTTAATTAGAAAAGAATTCGTGCGCGATTCGTGCGCGTAAAAGCGTTTGATAGACCATTTTTTTTTCTCTTCTGGCGGCACAAACAGAAACTCTTTCGTGCGATCACACAAAAGTCACACCGTACTACATAGAATCAATCACGACGAAGAAGGGATTTTGGGCCGCTCCTTGCGCAAATCTATTCTCTTACCTGATCGGATGGTGCAACCCCAAGAAGGACGAGTACATTCTGATGGGAGAAGATACGCCTCATACGTAAGTGAATCCTCTATATTATATTATAATATATATTAAATGTTATAAATGTTATTCCCCTACGAAATTACGTGGCATGTTATATTCACCTCGAGGAATCCATGCATTCAATTATTCGAAAAAGAAAGGACATACACTTTAATATACTTAAATATATTTGACGTTCACCATCGTCAAAAGAAATATTGATTGTACATGCGAAAAATTAACAGAGCACGCGGCATCTTTTATCTGTCAACAAACGCGCACAAACCGTACGCCCGAGGACTGCCCGTAAAAAGCCAGCGTCGGACAAATCGGAAGCAATCGTCCTCCCGCCAGTATTGAGCCTATTGAAACAGCTGATCAACATAATTATAGAATAGTATGTGTATGAATCAATCGTTTTAAGCTATTGTATAGCATTACATCGCTAAAAGACTTTATTTGTTTTTATATCGTTATCGTTTACGACTTTGTATATGTTATATCGTTAGATCTCGTTCATTTTCTCTCGCTCTTTCCTCTGCTTCTTTTTCGATAAAATCGATAAAATCGATCAAATCGATAAAATCGATCAAATCGATCAAATCGATAAAATGTTAATTGCCAAGTTGCGCGACGATCGTTGCGAAGAGCAGACATTATATGCCTCGTTATACCGTTCATTGACATCCGATAGAGACGGCCGATTAACTCGTATACAGTTAAAGTCTCGCGTGCTCAATACGTAACACTTTCACTCGCTCTTACCGCAACTTTTTATACATATTATTTATTTAAAGCCACATGTTTACAAAACGAGACGAAACGGTCTCTCGATGTATTCAAATGGATCATCTTATCACTTTTTTAATCACTCGATCATTCTGATTCAATCCAATGCAATCGCGTCACATGAACATCGTAAAACGAGGTTGAGTTGCATCAAATAGGGGATAGCTTTGCGCAACAAATTTATTTCGAAAGAGATACGAATTTTTTGAGGATCTATCTTATATAATGTTATTTCACAATAGTAAAGTAATATATTTCGCAAAATATACATGAATAATTTACTTAATGTCATACAGTTCCAAAATCCTTTCTCTACTCCTTCGGTGTAAAGTTACTCTGATGGTAGTGCAAACTAATCGTTTTACGATAATTGTATAATATATCATTATTAGTATGTAATTAATTTTCTAATGTAATCTAATATGTAATTAACTTGAATCTATTGCAGTTCACATGCAGAAAATAAATTTTTGTCTTGTGAAGAGATCTTTACAATACATACATTGCTAGATCATGTATGTGTTTTATTTAGTCCATGACCTCTATTCGCTGCCTAACAAATTTCAACAAATTTCTTCATATATGATGGGTACATTTGCAGTAAGAAGGCCATTTATGTTAACAACAATATTTATTACATAATAATTATTATGATATAGTAATAACTTCTATGGATTTACAATATACTGCCGCACTAAACCTTAATATAATATGCAATGGAATGATTACAAGTTACATCTTCATTTCAAGTCAAAAGCTTCTCCGCAGCCATGATTTTTCTTATCTCTTTACTTGAAGATGGAACCTTCGCGGGTTATTATGTATATTCCCTAGAGATATGATCACGATCTCTCTACGATCACGATGCTCGCGCGATGTCAATCTCCACACGCAAATACACGTCATATCATACGTTCATAGGCAAAGATGCATCCGGATTTTTTAAACATCATCGACCCCGATCTCGAGATTCGATGAGCGGCGTCTGTCGAGCATCGTCTCGAAGATTTCACGTTCAGCGATTTCACATGAGCTACACGAACAAAGTACGTATTATACGGTGAAAAACGCGATAATATAAATCGTAAAAGTGGGCAATACTAATCTCCCTTGAAATTTAATCTCAATGAAAAAGTCTTTTTCGCAGATGACAACAATAATCAATTATGAATGTAATGAATAAAGCAATCAGTTGCTTAATAATAATTTACTTTAAAAGAACTTTAAAAGAAAATCATCGACCCCGTCTCCAGTATGTTGAGGAATAATCAGCAATTTTTATAAAAAAAAAAAGAATTCTATGAACAAATTCAAATTTATTATTAATTGATAATAAAAATTTAGCAAACGCATCCGATTAATCTCTTTCTTAAAACTTTTTAACGTATTAAACTGACACATTGGTATAACCGGTATAACGCACTAAAAACACATCGCTGACGTCGTCCTTGAAATTTCAACTAATAGCAAGAGAAAGTAGTTTTATCGGTATAAAGCTAATGATTATGTCATAAGATCATTGCCGAAGCATCGTTCGACTGTTTTTACGTATGAAACGAAATTTATAGAGATAAAAACACATCTTAGTTTTTGGTAAACTCGCCAATCGCATCTCGAGGACGTTATATCCAGACTAAACTACAGTTTTACAAATGCTCTTTTCGAGTGTTCCGCTTTTATTTACATCCTTTTATTTTCGTGCGTGCTATGTGCTGTTGCCCGACAATCGGCATATATGTGCATGAACGGATTTAACGCTAATGTATTTCATGTATTTCGGTTATTTAAACGGAGATCCGTCTTTTTCCCCCCCTTTTCGTTGGTGATGCACTCGAAACATTCGCAGGATCGCAGTTATTTTCGCAAAATGGAAATCACACACACCACACACACACACACACACACACACACACACACACACACACACACACACACATTCTCACATTTCATGATGACTTCCCGTTGAAATCAAGCTCAAACGACCAGTAACAAAGGTATTGGTATCTCTGAATTATTGATTTCAAAAGACTGATATATATTTTGTTTTCTTTAAAGAATGCTTGCAAGATTTTTATCGATTATATATTAGTTGAGATATATTTTTTCTGCTATTCTGGTCGTGCATATTCTTTCTTTTTCTTCTACGAACCTGCTGAAATGGATCGATCGTGATTACCTGACGAATCGCGTGTTTCGTCCAACATGATCCTGAGATCAGCACGTACGATCTATAACTATCACACTACACAGTGCATGTTGTTTACCTCCTATTACTTCATCGCGTTATACTTTTTATCACCTCTAGTTAAATAAGTTATTCGTAAATGGTAAATGGTAAATGGTAATAATCGATATCAATGACGATGTCAATGAGTGACATTGTTCATATAGGACGTACGTGATTCTCCTTACGTCAGATCCATTCTTTTAGGCTGTACTTTTAAATGCTGTCTTTCTCTTTCTCTTTCTCTTTCTCTCAGTAACATATCTATTTTTTTTATGTATATATGTAAAAGCACAGCCGAAAAGAAAACAGATCTTTCTAGCTAAATGTTCAACTCACGAGCAATGGCGTCAATCACCGAATCGCTGTTCCGATAGCACCTTCAATGGCGGAAATCGTTTCGTAAGCGATGAAATTACTTTGAAAGTTGACGAAAGGGCATTAAACTGTTGCATAACTGCCTGATAATAAACACTTTAGTTATAAAATTGAAAACGAATTAACGTTCCAATTAAATACTTTCATCCAATTTGGAAAGTATTTAATTTGTTTGAAACAAA
This sequence comes from Solenopsis fugax, assembly GCA_003595255.1. NCBI lineage: Eukaryota > Metazoa > Arthropoda > Insecta > Hymenoptera > Formicidae > Solenopsis > Solenopsis fugax. The sequence goes on along the minus strand of QKQZ01055837.1, from coordinate 13,166 downwards.
ATTCAATATTTAGTTTTTAATTCAGAAATAATTTTAACTTTCTTTTAATTTTAATTTTAAATTTCTTTGTCTCTATCTTAATTCTATTTTAATAACAAATAATTTTGCAGTAATCAGCAAAGTAAATCAATATCGCTTGGTTATCTCTTGGTTGACGTCATTCTCACGGTTTTTTTAACAATATATTGATCCATGAATTCTCTCGTTGAAATGTTTTAAGTACAATGCTGCTGCGTAATAACATATCTCTCGCACATGCTATATCGAAACATTATCGTTTACGATAATTGGTCCTGAATAAACGATAGAACCAAATCCAGTAACACGACATTGTCACACAAAAGAGGGATTTACGATTGCATGGATCGCGATCTCGTGATCATATCGTGCGAAAATCGACGAGTCACGATTCGCGGTTGTAAAATGAAAACTCTGGAGAGTGAAAACTTCTTCCAAGGCCTACGACACATTTGAAGGAACTAAAGGACGTCTTTACACACCGTTATTCTAACATTCTAATCGCTTGACGATAAGATTTACGATGTCCTAAATTTACGCGCGTGATAAATGTTACGCGTTGTCGTTTCCTGATGATCGGTCTCTTCCGATTGATTTGTTCCGAAGAAGACTTCTAATCGGCGATTTCCTTCCACTTCATGATTTGCAAAATAGAATTTTACTTGTTCGACGAGTGACGATATTATCGAGCGTCTCATTTCGCATGTCAGTAAAATTTCAATTCTTTTTTCTTGATCTTCCACTCCGAACTGACATCAGCTTAACGATAAGAGGAAGATATACGTGCAATTGTCACACATGTATATATATATACACACACACACACACACACACACACACACAAACACATAATTAATTGCAAAATACAAAATCTATATTTGTATAATTATATTAATTAAATTCACCATTAAATAATAATTAAATTATAATTAAAAAAGAAAAAGAGAGATTTTAAATTTATTAAACGTGAAGATATATGTAGCATTTATATATAAAAATTAAAAACTGTTGAAACAGAAATATATCTTAAAATTAATATCTTCAAATCTCAACGTTACGCTTCTGTCACTTTCCGAAATAACGATAGTGATGGATAACGATAGTGGTATGTATGGATTTCCATAACAGAGTTCTCGTTAATAGGAAAGATATACAGATCGATACATCAACGGATTCGACTTCGAACATCAGGAGATAAAGGAAAAAGACCGAGAATGTCTTCAGCAGCGTATCTCCATCCATTCCTCGCAAAAGACAACTTCATTCTACAATAAATTACTTTAATCTCCATGTTGTAACGATAATAGATGTTTATAACGCGTAATTATAATCTTATATACACCGAGTAAACGCTACGATACAAAGCTAAAATCAATAAATATCGCCAAATAGTTTATTTTTGCTGTCCTCGGTTATCATTAACATTATTGTGATTATTATTATTTATCGTTAGTTATTATTATATATCATTAAGAGACGCAGTGTGTATGTGTATGTGTGAGTGTGAGTGTGAGTGTGAGTGTGAGTGTGAGTGTGTGTGTGTGCGTGCGTGCGTGCGTGCGTGCGTGTGTGTGTGTGTGTGTGTGTGTGTGTGTGTGTGTGTGTGTGTGTGTGTGTGTGTGTGTGTGTGTGTGTGTGTGTGTGTGTGTGTGTGTGTGTGTGTGTGTGTGTGTGTGTGTGTGTGTGTGTGTGTGTGTGTGTGTGTGTGTGTGTGTGTGTGTGTGTGTGTGTGTGTGTGTGTGTGTGTGTGTGTGTGTGTGTGTGTGTGTGTGTGTGTGTGTGTGTGTGTGTGTGTGTGTGTGTGTGTGTGTGTGTGTGTGTGTGTGTGTGTGTGTGTGTGTGTGTGTGTGTGTGTGTGTGTGTGTGTGTGTGTGTGTGTGTGTGTGTGTGTGTGTGTGTGTGTGTGTGTGTGTGTGTGTGTGTGTGTGTGTGTGTGTGTGTGTGTGTGTGTGTGTGTGTGTGTGTGTGTGTGTGTGTGTGTGTGTGTGTGTGTGTGTGTGTGTGTGTGTGTGTGTGTGTGTGTGTGTGTGTGTGTAGAGCGTCCAGTCTTTACCTAGAATGAGCACATCCTTTTATATGTATGTATGTATGTATATATATATATAAATTTACAAATAAATATATGCTTGATAATCTTTTTTATTAAAAAAAAGTAAGTGTTACAGTAAAATTTATATCTGTTAATATACTATATTTTGAAAACTTTAAGAAACGTGAATAAAACATAATGTAAACAAAGTATTAAAATTTTATACAAATTTAAAAAAAGAACATGTCCTTAAAATTAAGGATTTCTGTTCACTCTAAGTATATCATCAAGTGGACGCTATTGTATGCTCTTATTATATCATCACTAAAACTCGATATATTGCATATATAACTTCTCTCTTGATTTATTAAAACTAAAATTACATCAACAATATGTAATGAAAAAAAAGCGATAATCAATTAACAATAACTTATGTAAAAGTTCGTGATTAATGTATTTACAGAAAAATGCGCAATTTGAACTAAAAAGATGTTAGATTATACACAGTTCTTTTCTCAAAATCAATTATTTCAACTGATCGTAAAGTTTGCATGTGAAATATAGTTTCCGCAATTTAAAAATTTATTTCGCAATCAAATGAGTTTTATTTTTGTCAATAAAGGATATATATAAAAAATCAAAATATATATTATAAAAAATCAAAATATTAAAAACTAATATTTTGTGTTCTGTATCAAACGCACACAATGCCTATTATTTATATATATTCCTTTCCCCTTCTCTCCATATTTTATATCAATCACATCTTTCCATATAAATATATTCTTGGAAGCATCCAATGATATTGACATGAATTTTGTTATTTTATTTCGGCGGCACAGTTAACTAATGGATTATTTAACGCAGGAGGAATAGGCCTGTTTATTATTTTAGGATTAGAAACAATAGTAACATAACTCACAGCTGATGTAACTCACGATATCATGTATTAGGTACATGTGTGTATGCGTTTAATGGGTGACAACGAGTAGAAAATTGCATAGTTACACGTAAAAGCTAACGCTCGATTGCATCGCGTCGGACGCGATATGCGATTTCTTTTTCGAAAATCGGACAGCATGATTTTGTTTGAATATGGTTCATTGATCAAAGCGTATCACGTTTGTCTACATAAGCTGAACTAGTAAGACTAGTAAAATGTGTCAATCAACATGACGAAAACTCCCAACAAATTATCTTACGTCTACATTTAACATTTGACAATGAGTTCCTCACATGCGTATATTTTTAAAAATATTTTATGTAACAAAATATAATCATATCATACGTATATAAAATAATAACGGATAATGCAACTTTTTTTATATAACACAATTTAATATAATGTGATAATGAAGAGAATATAACAATAAAATATAAATTTTATAAATAGCTTTATATAATAAATTCACAAACTCTCTATTCATATATGTTACTGTACGTACTTACTACGTGTAAAATATCGCCAAATTACAAATTCGTGTCTTTATTTAATTGTAGGAAGTCATTTCCGCGAATAACTCGATCTAACAATAAGTGCTCCGAGTCAGTGTCTGATATACTTAAATCAAGCGATAATTTTCCTCGCGTGGTCACGTTATTTGTTTCATCTTAATGCATAGTGAATTTTCCGTACAAATGCGACAAGTGCATAATCCGAGTGCCTAACTATAGTACACGAAGGTACATCGCAGATTCAAGCATTGCTCCGCGCGTGTTGCACGAAAATACACTGCGCGCCGCGCCGTTGCACCCGAAGATCAATACGGAAACGTTCACTGTCCCTAAAACTACGTTTATGCACGTTTATCAAACCGCGCTTTGATCTTTCGAGTGTACGGGAGAATTGCGCGACGCGATCTCGATTTTTTTTTTCTTTTTCGAGACAATCCAAAATGAAGAAATTAATAGCAAGAAGAAGTGATATGAACAACGGTCTACATCGATATCTCATTAAAGGACTCGGTAAAAGGAAAAACGGCGCGAGAGGCAAAAAGACGTGACAATAATATATTATTCAAATATATACCGAACATGTATAAAACTATTTTTCTAAAGCGTAAAAGATGTTTTTACAGAAGGAACAATTTTACTTTATTTAATTTTAATTTATTCCGAATCATAATTATATCTTCATTCTTTCAACAAATACCATTTGTTATTTTATAACTTTATAGTTTTATCTTTTTTCCTTTTTACTGAGCCTCTTAATTTGTAGATATTTTAGGATCTTTTGCGAATCCGGATGATACGTTATTATCCACTATTATTTCGCATGCAGACACACAACTATGAACGTTCGCACCATAGTCGCTATATGTTTCTTCCCTCGGAAGAAGATTATGCCGCTATTTTTACGGACGATACAACTGTTATATATAATATATATATATATATACTTCTTCGTAACATGAACGATGTATTTAGAAAGTATATTACGGAAACTTGTGACCAAATGAACGAATCAAGATGGAAGCCTATCTAAGAGATAATAATGATATTTCTTTGAAGCGTCAAATTTTAACATTGTCGTTACTCTATCTCAAAAAGGACGCGTTAATTAAAATCATTCAACATCTACAGAGAGAAGTATTTTAGATATATGTATATATACAAGACACTACACTCTTCATGTGGGAACATATTTTTTTTATGTTAAATCCTTCATAGTATTGGTATTTTTATCGTTTATCATAGGTTATTAATATCTATTAAATATGGATTTGTTTTATCTTTCCCTATAGATTTTTTTCTTTCTCCCCTCGTTTCTCACTATCCTTTCTTATTCTTCTCCATTTTCTTTTTTCTTGATCAATTATCCTGTAAAGAGAGAGGACCGCTTTCAAAGAATCTTTATCATAAAACTTTCTAGTGTCAAGTAGGCAAGACAAGACAGAGGAAAAAGAAAATCGTTCGCACTGATTATACACTGGTTATCCCAGAATCTTAATTACTTCGTATCTTAAATTTAATTTCAAGATTTATTTTTCTTAAAATAAACCTTAAAGAAAAATTATCTTCTTGGATTAATTAAAAAATTTCTTGTTAAAAGTATGAAATTGTTCTGAAACATTTCTTACATGTATAATCATCTTCATTATATACTGACCGTATATATTTTAATTGGAAAATCAACGTTTTTAATCCTTCTTATCTCCATCTTCAGGGTCTTTCAATGTGTGCCACTGAGCGATCGGGCGCCTGGGGGACGCTAACATATCGGACCAATGTCTCAATTCCGTTCCACTCGCGTTGTATCCCAAGACTACTTTTCCGATCGGTTCTGATGTGCCAATGCGATCGTAATCTACTACGGTGACAACGAGTTGTACTTTCTGAAAGACATAAAATGTAATGCGATTATTAAAATATTACATATCGTTATTATCATCAACTTAATACATATTTTAATTAAAAAATTAGAAATCATGTATAATATATCAATGTACTCTCTCTTGTATAAATGGAAAAATATCGCTTTGAGAAAATAAGTATAAAATTATAAATAAAAACAATTATGATTAAAATATAAAAGTTACGTCTACAGTTTATATTTGAGAAAATAATAACAATATTTACAATAATGATAATAATCATTAAATATAACAGTAAGTAATATCGTCAATTTTAGACGTTATTGCACCTTTCAACAATTCATCAAATATTAATTTATAATCGTAAAGTAATCGTAACTTTCCTCATTATAATAAATAAATAAAACTTTCCATATATCACCTGTTATATTGTACTATAAAATTCTAAATGTTTTTTCTTAAGTTATTAATTTTCAATTTTTAAACTTGATTTTTTCAGTTGTTTAATGATTGTTATTTAATAAAATGACATTTTGCTAAAAAGAAATACAAAAAAATACACGTAATATGTATTTAAAATATATTTGTCCACGTACCTGTATCTGCTCGAAGGGCACCTCAAAAGTGAATGATTCGTTGTAATACGGATTAAGAGTGCATTTTTTGATCGACGTTTTCTTCTTCTTCAATCTCTTTCCATTCTGCATCAACGCAATCTTAACGTAAGGATCTGAGAGGCCACCGACGTCCATCTTCTTCAGATTCTTAGCTTCCAAAATAACCACCGTAAGCTTTCCGGCCGTTGGTACGTATCTCAACGAGAAGCATATGTCACCCAGTTTATTATCCTGCAAGTAATTTGTGTGTATTTATTAATAAAAAATTCTGTTCAATGTGTTTTTAATGAACGATACTTGGAGTTTTTTAATGTTAATTATTACTACGATTAGACATTTCTTTTATTATTTAATAAAAAAGAATACAAATTCATCAATTTATACATATCCTATTTTTATGTCATATTATATATTGCATCATATGTTTTTTAGTCGACTCACTCACCTGTCCACCTTCACCTTCAACACTCTGTAATTCTCTCCATTCTTCAATTGTTTGCGCTAAATCTATTTGACAGAGTGGCACTTTCACTTCGCCGATTTGATCGTGTTTCGAAAATCTATCAAAGTCGAAGATAGCGAAGACCAGAGTTTTATTCATAGCATCGGCATAAGGAACACCCTGTATACACATGTATTTATTAATAAAAATATTAAAACAAATTAATTATGATAATTTTCACATTTAGATTAGAGATGCAGATGCAAATATATGAAAGAAACTTAAAATTATATAAATATATGTAAATTTGCCGTATAAGTTTATGTTAAACAATATAAAATTAGGGTTTCTATTAAATTCATATTAGAGACATTACAAATCTTAACCTACTGACCTTAAACGTAAAAGCTTCGTTGAAGATTGGATTCAACGTCTTTCTGTGAACTTTTGTCTCAAACTTTTTCTTTTTATCCGGTAATAAATACACTTTTACATATGGATCTGACGTGCCACCCATATCCAATGCCGGCAATTCTTCCGCTTGTATTACTGTCACGGAGAGGCTGTTTGAATTAAAGTCGTATTCAAGCTGAAATCAAGCATCAATTTATTTTAATGAATTTTAACTTTAGATAACTCGTTTATTTCATCTTACACATAGCGATTAGTGTGTACCGGATGAAAGAAATAATTTGTACCTTATACTGTAGTTTTCCAAGCTTAACTTCGCTCTGCTTACTCTCAGCTTCGTCCGGTTCTTCGACATTGTTCGTCAATTCTTCCATATCCGGCTGGACCTTTGCATATCGAAGTGGATTCCACAAGTGTAGAGAGTGTTTCTAATTTCTACATAAAGTCACGGCACACTGAATACATACCTTGTCTTTGTACGTGCTCCCTAAAAGCTGCACGGATTTTAGGTCCACCGCGCCCTTTAATCCCTTCTTGCCATCTTTGGAGCGTCGTTTGCGACAACATCTTCGTATACAGCAAAAGCAAATTCCGAGGACAATTACGCCTACTACTGTATAGGAAAGAAACATAAAAATATATAAATTAAAAACCAATTTCACCGTGGATTTTATATACATAATTTATTGTACATTGCACAAGTTGTTCATTTGAAACAAACACATTTTATCAAGCCTAGAAAAAATATATAAATATCTATATATAAATAACATACGCAATAAATATATAAAAATATATAAATATTTTTAATTAGCATATAACACACACACACACACACACACACATACACACACACATATATATATATATATATATATATATACGCAAAATAAAATATATTCTTTATCCATCTTTCCTTTATAGTAATTATATATTAAATTAGAAATATTTCAGTTTACGTAACGTTAGATATTTCACGAAATAAGTTTTTTTCCGTCTACATAATAAAAATTGATAATTATTGATTAACTGAATCTAGAAGTCGTTGAGTCTCGAAAGGCGCATGCTTTATTACCTATTAAAATAGCAACAAGACCCCATGATGGTATTCCTGTTTCTTCTGAGAGAGCATTCGTTATGTTCTTAATTTCCTTTTCGATGTTTTTCTCTGCGTTTTTAGTTGTAACCTCCGTCGTTGTTGCTGAAAACAACAACAAGCTTAAGCTAACACTTTGCAAGAAGAATCATTATACAGAGTACATGACATGTGTCTGCATTCGAAATTGCAAACATTAAGCCTAACGATTAAACTTTAATTTTGCACAATAAAACTTGAGGCTAAAAGTTTTATTGATCATCATTATTGAAAGAGAAAACGATTAAACGAAGAAAAGATTAGGATAAATACTCACTTTTTTCGTAAGCATCTGTAATCTCCGGCTCGATTGGCTCATCGCTCGGTGGCATTTCTTGCGGTTTAGGGACATCTGTGTCTTTAACCGGTGGCATTTTCTGCATCAAAAAGACAGTATTATAAAATCCACATATCCCGCAAGGCAATTTGTTCTATGTCGTTTTACATGGTAAATGTAACAACTCTTCCTGCAATAACAATTCTACCTCTCAACAATTTAATAATATTAAAGCAATTGAGGCAATTCAATCTCGTTTTCTTGTGAGGGATCGAGTTAATCAACGACACGAAGTTCTAACGTAGCACCAACGGTGCGTGAACATAACGCGGCGTGTATGTATGTACAACCAACAGCGGACGCTGCTCGAGATTTCGTAATCTATGTATGAGAGCGCGCGTTTCCGCGTATGGTAGTTTAAGCCGCATGCGTATCTAAAAAACTTTGCTTCAAACACGATGAACGTTATTAAGGAGAACATAGCAATATGTGATGTTTGTGCGTCATGCGCGTCACGGACACATACACCATTTATCCACCAGTATGGAAAGTAAAAAATAGCATTGTGGTGTAAACAGTAGCCATTCATAAAGGGTAATCGCAACCCTTTATAATGGCATCTCGACGCGACACGACACTTTTTTAAAGAGAAAATTATTTCAAGAGAGTGTGAGACCTTATTACGTGCCATGGTCCTTTTTACTCAGCAGAGTCTTTGAATTGATTTTCATTGTCGGAACACTTTCTCTCGAATTATCGCCCGTAAATTCTGACAGTAAACCCACGACAATGACCGGATACAGATCTGTTGCTTAAGCGTCTCGACCACTCGACGGAAAACAATGTCTCTACAAAAAGATTGCCGAGAGAGGGCTGAAAAGGGACAAACGTACGTGGCATGAAAGTGTTGCATTACCGCGCGCATGGCGATATATTATCGAGCAGTGCGTGGGAGTTTGTCCGCGCGGCAATCCATAACTAAACGGCGGATGAAAGAAATAGAGGGAGATGAGAGGGAAAAAACTGTGAGATTTTATATAAACAGCTACAAGTTCAAAAACGAGAAGGTAAAGAAAACAAGAATAAAGTGAAACTCGATTAAGATTGTGTTGGATTAAAATACAAAATATCTCGCGTAAAACATTCACTTTTCAATAATTTTACTTTTTCACACGCAGAATCACAGGACAAATTAATTTATGCAGAGAGAAATATACAATTTTATTTAAATGTAAATGTATATTACGAATAAATCGCGCTGCTTGCGAATGCTTTATTAAATATCACTAAGCCATTGAACTTTTTTTCCTATCATCTTTTCTGGTAGCACATAAAATATAGATATTTAAATTATAAATATTTATACTACAAATATAAATATTATATAAATCGCCTTCTGTATGGCTTTGTTGAGAGATTTCTTTTTCTTCTTGCAATAATTTAAAAAAGTATTCAGAAGATTATTCCTCTGTTTATCTATTTGTCTATCTTCTCTTCTCAAGACTGAAAGTTTTACGAAAGAATAATATTCGATAATATTAAATGAATCTCTATTTCTGCTAGTTAAAAAAGCTGTCAGTATGCTTAGAGTATAATTATTTTAAAGAACATAAAAATTTTTTATTTTTATTAAATTTACGTTGAATTATCAATATTTTTTAATCGCTCCTTTACCTTTTCACGAAAATTTTATTTACACTTTATAAATTATTATGCAGAATTTAAATTAACGTACAAAAATTTGCACTATAGTATTTTTACCTGAAGGAAAAATGCTTCGTTACGTTTATTTTTTTTTTAACGATGTTAAAAATTAATTTATCGTATGACGATCGATGCGTTCAAAATCTATGATAAACATACTTATTTCACAGTTAAAATCCATTTAAATATCAAATTCATCATCGTAAAAATTTATTATTATCAATAACGTGTCCTTCGATTTGCATCTGGAAAATATTTCTTATTCTCTTTTAAGCACAAAGAAGCTCTTTGCAAAAGTGAGCTTAAATAGCTTTCTCCGATATAACCGGCCCTTTGATCAAAAATAGTGATAAAAATATCAAAAATTCTCTTGCATCTCGTTTATAAATTCAAATCAGCCTACTGTACGCGATTAAAACATTTTTTTTTCAGACTTTATGTCATTAGACTAAACATTAATTTGAATGCGCGCGCGTGTCTATAAGCAGCTTTGTAGATGCGCGCGTGTGCGTAATCGAACACACTTAAAGAGCAAATCAATACAACTTGATACTGATAAATAGACAGATAGCTGAGTGATATCGTTCGCAACCATCGCTTACATCCCTAATAAAATTAATTCGCTAAAATAACATGTATAGAAAAATCAAAATTATATATACAGATACATTACTTCAGTATAATATACATATATAAAAAGTAAAAGAAATATATATTTGCTTATTATATAGCGAATAATATTATATTTCTGTAAAATCACAATAAAATAAAACTAAATGTCAATGACAAAAGTAAAAAAAAGGAATGTAACAAGTTTTGCTGTTACAACAGGGTATAGCAACTTTTCTATATGTATCATGTAATAAGAGTTTGGAAAGTTTATATTGATTTATTTAACGTCACGCACATGTCTTCCCGAAATAACTGATTCGATTGAGAGTAAACTCTTACGCGATATACTTTCTCTTTTCGCATTTCTTCGCGTGCCAACGTCAACAGATGTTTTCCGTAAGTTACGGAAATGACACTTATCACACTTGACTTAACAGGCGGTTTAAACGTTAAAAAAATACAAACATATATTAAAATGGTAGAGTGTCATCTTGCAAACAACCGTGAGTATATAAGTACAATTTGCAGTCATGATGAAAATGTCAATAAATTTTTAAGTGGCACTTGAGCACTTTCGATTTATGATAGAAGGTGAATTGAAAGAATCATCTCAATTGAAAGAATTTAATGAACAAATTTTTTCAATTGAGTATACCTTCAGAGATGTATGTACATACTTAGTTGAGAATGCTTAGACGCTCTCTTTGTAACATTCAATACGTTGTAAATGTAATTAAATAATAATATACTTATATTTCTTATTTTTATAACAGAGAGAATCATTATGTATATTTTCCGACATACTTTCATAAAATGTGTACAGCTAATTTTCTAAGTAATAAGGAAACAATAATAAATGTGTTGCAAGTTATTTCTTTCTAGTTTATGATATATATATTTTACTAATATCTAAAGCATAAAATTGAAAAGATGATTAGTACAAAATACAAATACTTGAAATAATAATCAAGCATATAATGTACAGCAAAAAAATAATTAGTATTACGAAGAAAAGTATAATAAAAAGCAAATATTGACTTTCTCATATTTTATAAGAGGGAATCAAGATAAAATTTCAGAGATATAAAAAAATAAGTACAATAAGTACAATAAAAGAACGGGATGTTAAGAAACCATAAAATATCTCTTCAAAATAATGGTTATTCAATGGTGGAGTACAGATTGATCTATATCTTTTTCAAAAATGATTTTACCACGATCGTTCTTGGAACATTCAACGCTTCTTTCATAAATGAGTATCGCCTTACGACTGCAGTGTTATAAGCAAAAATGCCAAGTGCAAGAGAAGAAAGAACGTACATTCCTTCTCTAATAAGATTACGCGTAATACACGAGTAAAATATGTCCTGATTTTTAAAAATCGTGTTTATCAATTTATAGTTTTATATCAAAATAGTTTTACACATGTCATAGCAGGAATCAACGTGGATTCTTCAAAAAGTACTTTATTTGTTTAGATTTTCTGTTTATTTACCAGCATTCTGCATTTTTGAAAGTTAGATAATTCTCGCACAAGTCCTGAAAGAACTATGATATTTGGTGTGTATCATAAAAAAATAAAATGATAACAGGATATCAATCAAAGTTTTTACGACGCTCAATGATACTTTCTGTGAGCATTGCGTAGAAAATTACTACGAATTGAAAATTTTCATAATGTATTTCGGAGGCTAATTAACATTGTTTTATACATCTTAATTACGAAATATATTAAAATAAATTTATAGATTATATTGTAAATTTTTCAAACTTTTCGTCTTATTTCTTGGCTTGTATGTAGCACAGAATTTTGCAAATATTGATCTTAAAAATTCTTTAAAATTTTCTGTACGTATTATCGCACTATTATTAAAAATATCAATACTACTCAATTCTAAATATAAAGAATCTGGGATGTTCCACTACTAAAAAATAAATTACTCTATTTATCACAGCATTTACAAAATTTGTTTTCTTATATATCTTTTCTCTCCAGATAAGAGAGTTTAAAAGAATTCATAATTTGCCATAATTTATCCGATTCATGTCGTAATTTGTTTAGTCTTTCGATTGTTGCGTATGGAATCGCATATCCTGCGATGAGTAGGAAAAAAGCTGGAAAGTCTTTTCGTTCCGAAAGAAGGACAATAAGAAAGAAGGAGACTCGACTGAGCAGCGATTGACTGTAACGCTCCTGAAAGGGGTGCAGGAAACGATTATTTCACCTCGGTTAAAATATTTATCCTCCCCCTGGACTTTTTACTCCTTGAAATCTGTGCGATCCTTGTCGTAGAATCTCATTAAAGGGAAAATCTAAACCATGGTAATCATTAAAGACACATTTACACGTTTCCCAAAGCCTACCGGGGGTGGTTTCCGATTATACCCGCGCGAACGGTAATCGATTTCTAATTTTACATCCGCTACCGGGGATTTATCCCGGCAAAATGGCCAAATAGATTTTCGTTGGTCCGAAATGGTACTCACGACACGGAAGCTGTCGTCGACTCTCTCTCTACGCCTTATCACCCTTTCTTTCACTCTCTTCTCAGCTCAAGCTGCTTCCTCCGCTGGGCGTTACTCGTCGGCGGCGGCGGCGGCAACGGC
>QKQZ01055836.1:0-12119 GCA_003595255.1 Solenopsis fugax | reverse complement strand
GGAGGAAGGCAGTAGAACTTGATGGAGATTATGTGGAAAAATAGAGTGAGTAGATAAAACATCTTTCATATGTGTAAAATTCATTTTTGTAGACTAAATAGTTTTTGAGAAAAAAAATGTGGGGCATTACTTTTTGGACAGCCCTCGTAAAACTTTAAAAATATAAATACAAACTAGAAAGTCCCTTGACATTAGATGGAATAATAGTTTTTATAATATCTACTATTTCGTATTTTGTAATAATTAATGTTTTCACAACATAATCTAAAAAGAAATTGGAGCCCAAATTTGGCACTCTAGTAATAGCAGAATTCAAATACGGCCCCACAGGAAAGAAATTCATGAAACTTCGCGCCGTATAAATTTTCTTTGTCTTAAACACAGTTTTAAGTTGAACAAGAAATAGTAATTTCATGTTATTAAATTGAAAATTAATTTAATAATAAATGATGCTAACAAGCATCTAAAAAATAAAAAAAACTTTTTTCCCCTAAAAAACTGTAAAGAATTTGTTGTAAAAAATAAAAAATATAAACAGTTTTAAAAGAAGCCTCGAACATGTAAAATGATTTAATATTATCAATAATGTACTTGCTATTATTCAAACTAAGCAAATTGTAAGCGAAAATTGTGTAAATTTTATTTTCGTTTTTCAAGAAATCGTTTTCAGCAGATTTTATATAGAAAAACGCCACTAATGTATAAACTATGGGTTTTTATTTTTATATGGGTCTTTAATTATCTAAGCAGATCACGTTTTTATCAGTGTATCAGTTAATACAGTGAAATGTTTACCTTCCGAGAAAAACGGAGGTGCCGCTTAAGAGGCGTGGGCCAGTATTGGCGACTTTCCTCTATGTATATGTATATACGACGATTTTATAGAACGTTCTGTGAATGTGAATATGTAGATATGTATATAACTGGAAAAAACAATTATATTTGCATGATTTTATTGCGCCATTTTTAAGTAACCGGAAAAATTTTACTTATACGAATTTGTTTCGAGTTAATTATTTTGCATATCGATTAATATATTGAGAAAAAAATAGTTCCATTATAATTTAATAACTATAATTTATAGTTATTTTTAATGTCAACCATATATAGTTGATTTAATTATAGAAATTATAACTATTAGTTATTATTACTAGATAAATAATAAGCGAATGTTAAAAAATATATTTATGTTCACTATAATTTTGATTGCATTCACTATTAAAAAAATGTTTATTTTACCTGTATCTTGGTATTTTACTGTATTAATATTTAAATTTATCATAATTTATAGTTCAATTTTTTTATAGCCAGTAGAACTATAAACGCCTAAGGTTATTATTACTAATATTGTACTAATAATAATTATAAAAATGAAATCCCTAATTACACACTTATTTTACCATGCAATTATAATTACAAATACCAAATTTTTCTCTCAGTGTAATTATTTTGTTTGTGTCTGAAGCGCTTGCTCCAAAAAAGAGTGCTGCGATTCGGATCCGGCTTTGTTCTTATCCTCGTTTGCGTGAAATTTTATTTTCACGTGATTTCGAGCACTGCGCCTTCTCGCCACTTTTTCTTTTGTGCAGTTATCTAAACATTGTTAGACAATAATGTACAATTTTTTTATAAGATATTTAATAATAACACAATTTTTAACTTTTTCATTTTTTAAAGGGATTAAACGTATGTTTACTCTTACTCTTATTAACATGAAACAATTTTATCTTTGCCAGAATAAAATAAAATTTTTGCGATGGTTATCTGCTGCATCTTATCGCCATCGCAAGAAAGAAATTACACGTGACGCGAAGTTATAATCTTAACAGGATGATCTATGTATACACCTAGCACGAGACATTACCGTGTCTTTTGATAATGTACATTTTATGCAAAATAAATATACATCATACGCAAAAAATGATTTTGCTGAAATACAGGTCTGAAAATAATTATGTTAAAACGTTAAAAAAATTATATTGGACGTTTGTTAGAATGTCAAAACTTTTTGCAGCAATATTATCATACTTAAATGTCTTACATAATTATTTTGATAATTTGACATAAAATTATTTTGTGATCTGTGCATTTATCTAAATTTTTTGATACTGCAGTAAAATTGTTCTTCGTGTGTAGACGTGTCTCATCTATAAAATATTTTATCTTCCAAGTTTTATCTTTAAATTAGATTGACAGTTGGAATTTTAAGAACAATCATAGCCTTTAACGAGAAATTCTCTTATACTTGTATTCAATTGCTGAAAAAAGCTCTAAATAGAAACGCTTTCGCGTGTTAAGCAAATATTAAGAAGTTGCCGCATTTCCACGCAAATTGTACAATCTAGCAATTTGTATTTATTTTCTATCAGTTTTACAAATTCGTTCGAAGACCTAAGACCTATTGTACCTCAGTTAAAGTTTTCGAATGCATTCCCACGGGGTTGATAGACGATTTTCACGTTCAGGGAATAAAGCACGATTTATTTCTCTTTAAAGGCTTAGTGGTTGAGCTCACGATCTCCCGGGACGGTGGTGGTTTATCTAGAATCTAGAAAGATGAAATTTTAAAGAGTCGGAAATCTTTCGTAATGAACCAGCCAACAATTATATGTTGCTTGAAACAACTATGTTTTGCCAAACATTATTTTCTTTGAAGGAATCTTTGAAAGAATTTCTTGGGTGGGGAAAGGAACGCATGGATGCTTATCATTTTAAATTGTAGTGCAAATTTATATACAACCGCCTTTCGTTATTTGTTTTAAAATATAAAAGTATATGTATATTAAATGTATATTAAAAATGTATATTAAAATGTAAAAATATTCATAGCGCGCTATATTCTTACGTATTAAATTATGGACTAATCGTAGCAAGTAATGACGGTTTACGCTGCTCAATCCTTTTATTAAAATTATTAATTAATCAAATTTAATTGGGCGGAAAATTTGTGATAATGAACAACGGCAACGGAAGTTTATAAAACATTAAAATATGCTGACCATGTCACGCAGACGTAATCAGTTAGATTAATCGGGAAGTTTTAGTTTGCGCGCGACTGTAATTCATGTGATATATGCATAGTACGTTTATATATAGTTCATTTACTTTCCATGATATACAGTTAATATCTAACGAACGATACGCAATTACGAAATGGAATTTTTAACGAAGCAATTTGATTTCTCGATTTCCACGTCGACAGGATATTTGCGAACTAAGGGAGAGCAGCAAGCAAATTCTCCCGATATAATCCCTGGTGATATTACCGTGTCGGTGAAAACTCCATTTTCTATCGGGAAACACAAAATTGCTTTTTTCCATGGGTCAGATAACATCGGCTTGAATTTTCCGCGTGTAAAAAGAATTAAGCAAACGAGAACTTCTCCTGTGTGCATTCACCACGTTTCTCCTGGTTTCCGTGGAGAGATTCTCTCGTCATGCGACGTATTATATTTATGAGAACTCGTCAAAGAGTAAATTTCCTGACTTTCCGTCTTTTATTTAGCTTAAACTCTTTGAGTTCTTCAGGTCGTGTTATAGTGCTCTTCTTTAGTCGGAACAAAAATCACTAAAAAGAATTAAAAACGATGAATTTTGAAAATATTAGTATTATTGTTTCGATCATATTAATTTTATAACATAATTTTTTATGCAATTTAATCACCTAGCACAATTACATTTTGCTTATAAAGTTTTTTTAAAGGCGCATTTTGCTTTGTTTAGTTCAAAATGAGTATGAATTCTATTAAAATTTGCATAATTTTCTTATATGAAATTTTTTATTACTGCACTGTTTTTTTTTTATTAAGAAACTTATTTTCTTCAAAAACTCTGTTAATATTGCGAGTAGCTGCAAAAGTATTATTACCCAATTTGAATTCATAAAAAAGTTATGTATTTCAGTACAATTCATATTTATTTCGAACTTTAAACAAAACGACCAAATTGCGCCTTTGAAAAAAGTTTTATGGGCAGAATGTAATTATAATGATATCATTAAGGAGTTATAGAACCTTAAAATAAAAAAAAAAATAGAGTATTCTTTAATATCATAAGGAAGTTTTATTTAAAGGGATAGAAATGTGTTTCTGCTTTGAAAATATGTATTTTTATTAAATTAAGTAAGAAAATTTGAACAAATATGAATTAAACTAAATCATAGTTTTTTAAATTAATGCACGTATCTGCATGATAGCCACAATGTAATTTTGCATCTTCCTTTTTTTAATAAATACATATTTTGAAAATAGAAACACGTTATATATCTTCCTCTTTAATCTAAAGTGTACATGATGTTGAAAAAAACCTTATTTTTCAATTCATTACTTTTACGGAGAAAAACTACAAGAACTAAAATACTTCAGTTTTTCATTAGTATACCAGTAACTTTTTCATATTCTTGTAGCTTTTTTTCTGTAAGGGTATGGTCTTATAATTCCATAAATTGCATATAATATAATACTTTAAAGTTGATATGATCAAAATAGTAATATCAACATTTTTAATTAGCAAAAATCCAACATTTGATATGCATCAATCTAATAGTTTATTATAAATAATGTCATATTAATTAATTAAGTTAGGCAAGTGGGAATCAAATATTGGAAATTCGAAGATAATTATTTCTAGTAGAGAGGTCGATTAACATATTTTGTAACTTGACAGTTAATTCTCAAGTTCAGGTATCATTAAGGTTACTTTAGCTTCAAAGACAGGCAAATAATTCAGTCTCTAAACCACAGATGCGAGCGAGATATTTTAGTGCATCGTTGCGGAAACCCGGTGATGCAACGAGATGTGGGTGGACAGGATATTCGATGCGCGCGGTCCTTTGTGGTGATTTTGATCCTCGATTGAGATTAACGAACCTGACCAGCGAAACCCTAAGGGTCTTGTGACCCATCGATTGTCCCGAATTTCTGCACACGGGCGAAAGGATGAATCTCTCGGGGACGTGAAACAAAGGAAAATTACGAAACGATATTAAAAAATCTGGATAGGAGAATTTTTTCGTGCTACACGTTGCTTCGAGAGAATACAGATATATATTTCTAATATACGCGGAGGATTGGAGGGCAAAGGAAGAATAAGGTCGATATTTCACGTAATCGCGGCATTAGATGAACTTTTCCCTCGCCTCTTTCGTGCGGCCATTCACGGGTGAAATGTACCTACAGCCACTTCACTTTGATACCGAAGTCTCTTTGTGGGATCTGAGTCGTTGTTAATAACTTTAAAGCTCGGTGTCCTACGGGAAATTTGTCGGTGTGTAACTTGGCGACGCACGCGGAACTTCACCGGTCGCTAGGCGAAGAGATATTGAACTCTGTTTCTCATAAAAAATGGACTCCAGCCGCAATTTTGCGGAACAGACACAGCGCCGGCCACTTTCGATCAGCCGTCGAGAGAGACAATGTTATGAGCTCGGCTACTATGACCGATGACGTAGAAACGTTCGATTTTACCCGAGAAATAAGGGCGTTTCAGGCAAGGGTTGAAACCGGTCTTGCTTCGGTGAATTCAGATTTTGATGTCGCAAATTCTACTATTCAGTCGATATATTCGCAATGAAACAAAAAATGAAATAGAATGCGTTTACATTTTTATCGCAATTGAAAATTATGAGAATTTCTTCGGTGGCTCTGTATCGCAACTAATTTTCCGCATATATATCTTGTCACAATTATAGATACGTTCTGAAGTTATAATTTTCTCAAATTCTATCTTGATATCGTGAGAAATTAATGTCTTCCAGTTTTGATTTGCGATTAGGTCTGTGAAATTGTTCGGAAATTAAATTGCATTCAAGTAGACAATTTATGCCAAGAGAGAAAAATCTCGGTGAACTGAAAACTTTTGAAGCCGTCGTGATATTGCATACTACTGGTCTCAAATATACTTTACTTTTTCATTTCCATCTAATTTGTGTAAGAATTGCAACGAGTATAAAAATAACTACTTATAAAGTTTTCAGTTTATACAGACGAAAAGAAAAAAAATTAGCTGCTTACAAATATGAAAATGTTTGTTAGACCATTAAAATAATTATATAGAAAGCTCAAGCTGATTACTAGAGTAATGTCAAAGCTTTTTGCAACATTGCTCGTCACGCTTGTACGTCCAACAAAATAATTTTTATGTCTAGTTAAATTTTTAAATACTTCAGCCGTTTTTTTCATGTAAATAGTTTTGAGCGACAATTTTTTAATCTGTTTGCCTCTAAAAAATCTATTTAAAAAGATGTATGTGAAATATCTCAAAATATTACCAAAAATATAAAAACTTTATAGAATATTCTAGTATTACTTTTGAGTATCTGTGTAAAAGAGCATAATTCACTTATTGGTTTAGAAGTGATTTATTTTTTTGTTTACTCTTGATTCTTATGTAAAATCGCGTTTTGCAGTACTTATTTGCAAATTTAATAGGGAAATCATTACCAATTAAATCAAAATTTTTACATATACTAATAAATTCTAATAAATATTTATGCAAAAATTCATTTAGATTTACTTNAAAAATTCATTTAGATTTACTTGTTTAAAAGTTATTTATTTAAAACTGCAGCAAAATATAATAATTTTTGCTGCAAAAATCATTATAAATCGAATTTTTCATAGTTTTCTTCTTTGCAGCTAGTTTGAGGGCCAAAATTCAAACATTCGCGACCAAATTTTTTGTTGTTGATTAGAAAAAAAAAGAATGAAGAGACTCTAGAAGAGACTTTAGTTTTCATATTTCGGTAACTTTTAGCTCATATTATATAACCAAATCATCCTTAATTTAATTCGCCATTGATCGCCGTACAACCGCAAAGAATATTCTTGCGATATAAAAAAAAGTCATTAAAAAATGTGCACGTATTAAATTGAATTGTCATAAATATTCTATTCAATTACGTCGATAGCGCCTTTTGCTTCGACGCCGATGCTTGAAGCGATCGATTTTGATCATCGATTGCTTCTAAATATTAAATGTTCCAATTGATTGTTTACACGGATTGTGCAGCGCGCGTCTATGTCGACTTTTACATATTTGCACTCGTTCGAAGAGTTAATCTTATTTTCACGCCGAGATTCAGCAGCAGATTTGCGCCGTGGAAGCAGTGAAAATAATTCGATCGGTTGTGCGCGGACATTAATCTCACTTATTTTTTCGAATCTTCTCTGACGGCAATGTATATATATATAAAATGGAGAGGAATGAATACGCGTTACCGCAGAGTGGATAAAAATGAAAGACATTTCCTTCGTATTACACCTTACCCTTTTGTCAAACGAGAATTCTACGAGAAAAATATTATCGTTGGATTCTTGTGTGACTTGAGGATAAAACATTTCCGCTTTTCTTCCCACGTGATAGATATAACGAGCTTTAAAGAATTATTGGCGCTTAGACTTGCGTCTCTTCTGAACCTCGGCCGGCTGCTCGACGAAGGCCAAGTTTGTTTTCACAAATTCTTAGAGAAACCGCATGTTTCACGTTGCTTCAGATTCGTTAATGGCATCTCCAGGTAAAAAGATGGAAGGTATAAGTAAAGTGGATGCCACTAAAAGTGCATTTTCTTGTGACAAGTTTGTTAGTGTCTCGAAAGATAACTACATTGCACGTTCAGATGGGCAACGTCGTGATAATATTATGAAATTTTCTGATCTAAAATTAAATACATGCAAGTCCCTTAGTCATTCTGTTCCTCAATATTGCCGAAGGAAAATATAATACATCAGAACTTTACACGCAACAAATCTTTCAATTATCAATGTTATTTTTAATCTTTAAAAACTTATATGCCGTATATTTTATAAGATTGTGATTTAGATCGGTATTTATAGTCATGAATAATTTTTAATTTTTGATTGAAAGAAAAAAGTGTATGAATTTATGAATGAATCTGTAATTAATTACGCTTTCAATCAAAGATTGAAAATTATTTACGACTATGAATACCGGTCTTACAGATTAAAAGATTTAAATTTAAAAGATTTAAAGTTTACAAAATTTAAATCATAAAATTTTTTAAATAATTGTAATTGTTCCTAATATTCTTAATTTTTGTCTGCTGAACAGCAATTCGTTGTCTAAGTTTGACTATATTATAATATCGAGAAATGACATCAAAGAAGTAATAATATCATCGTTTTTCTTAAAATTGTGACATAATGACTAAATTTGGACAATAGATTCGTGTTCAGTAGGCAAAAATTGATTAAAAATCACTATTTACACGTATATAAAAAAAAGGTTAAATTGTCTTGGATAGTACTTTCTCAGAAAGAATTTCTAGTAATAAGACTAAAAATATTCTTGACGTACTTAGTCTTGTTGCAATCTTATGTAGTATAAAAATGAAGTAATATTAAGATAAATAAGATGAGATCTATTAATTCTTATTTTCCTTCATTAAAATATATAAGATTGATTTATTATTTTGAACCAAAAGTAACACACATATAAATCTCAATTTAAAAATTCTTACATTTAGAATAAAAATGTATTGGATGTTGTAGCGCACGATGATTAATCGTTACGCAGTTCTGACACCACCGATTAAGGACCATGCGGATCATGTTCTCTCGTAAGGAAGATTCGCATGCGATACATTATAATTAACTTATCCATTACATGCTTATCAGCCTTTGCCTATGCGTAAAACAAGTTCTTTATGTTTTGAAAACGTTATTATTGGTATCTACAAAGTGAGCTCCTTTGTGGACTTTTGTGAAAATTTATTTTAAAAAATGCTTCGAATTTTTTTCAGCTCAGTATAGTGTTAAATCAAGAATATTATGAGATTTGTCACAAATTTTTATTGTCTAATTTAAATCCATCTGAGAAAATTAATGAGGCAAGATTATATTATTCTAGATTTAAGAATTTTTCCATTTAAGTATAACATTTTCCATTTCCAATAATAATTATGATTTTCCCTATATCAATCTTATTTAGTGATACATAGAAGAGTAATAACATTGAACCCAGAAATCTTTTCTGTAGGTGTGTATTACATGAGAAAAGAACAATGTTCAAATTACTATTCCTCAAAAATGAAAAATCATATCGAAACGAATCAAAAAGTTTATTTTAAAACTAAATGTTGATACAATCGCGTGGCATTAATAAAATTTAGAAAAAAGTTACTGCTGGTGCCATAAATGGTCAAATTTATTGTTTTTGGCTTTTCTTTGACGCTATTTTGGCTAAAAAATTGATAGGATAATCAAATTTGGATAATGGATTCATGTTTAGCAGGCAAAAATTATTTTAAAAACAAATTAAAAACAAATTAAAAACAAATTTTCTTAAGAATTCATGAAATTTAATACTTAAAAGAGAGGGGCAAATGAGAGTCAACGCGGTTGTTGATGCGTATCCAAATTCCTTCCGTGTTTATTTAAAAAACATTAGATCGAACGTTTCGATCCGAGTTTAGGTCATCCTCAGCGAAAATTAATCAAAGATTCAAATCAGTGTATCATTTGAAATCAGTCTTAACGTTATTTTAATTTGTTACTGATGACGTTGTTAATCCTGTATTTATTTATTTATTAATTCTGCGTGCTATTTGTGAATTTATCTTCTCCTTGCTTCACATGGTGAGTAAGAAAATATTGTTAACGGTTTATTTTGTAACTAACGTACATTGATGTCTGTCGTCACAATTTAGAATATTACAATATATTTACTCGGATACCACCCGAATGTGACGGACAAAATGCGTTCAACCATGCTATGTGAATTGGAGGAAATCTTTGATTAATTTTCGCTGAAGATGACCCAAACTCGGGTCGAAACGTTCGATTTAATGTTTTTTAAATAAACACGGAAGGAATTTGGACACGCACCAACAACCGCGTTGACTTTCATTTGCCCCTATCTTTTAAGTATTAAATTAAAAACAGTTACAATGAAACTGTTACAATGAAAAACATGAATCCATTATCCACATTAAAAACAATTACAATTGTTAAAAAAGTTTTTCGATTCAAATTTTGTAGAGCTGTGTTACTGATATCTGATTGTTTTTTATTTGACATCAATCGCGATTAAATTTGTCAGATCATTGCTTTTTTCGAGTTTTTTATAGTTACATTAATGATTTTTATTAATGTAACTATGTTGTACTATGAAAAATATGAAACGAGGGCTTACGGTTAAAGATTTACGCTATGAAAAACTTTGACGCAGCTCTACGCAAATGGATAGAGTAAAACTTCATTTTGATAAGCGAAGTTTTTAGAACAGCTAGTGGCACTAATGACAAAAAGCAGAAAAAAAGAGGCAGAGAGGATCGTGATGGATTTGCGTTGTTCTCGTTGCTACTTCAATTTACTGCCGACGAGTCTGATAGCCTTAATGTCTTGTATGTTATAATAGAATTATTTTAATTCCATCTGTTTTTCAACCCTTATAACCTTTTCCTCTATCAGAAGGACTATTATTAGTCTTCGTTGCTTGGTCGAGTAATGTATAGCGATATACATTACAGTCAACGTGTTCATTCTCGTGTTTCATACCTGTAGTGTTGTCTTCATCATCGAAATACAAGAATGAAAGATGGATCCTCTGATGCAATTACTAATGCAAATATTAATATTTGTGTTATTTTAAGACTCTTGTTACGTTAAAATAAAAACCAGTTAAAATTTGAAATCTATTTGTTCTTTGTTATAACCCTGTGATTCCATGCCATGATTAATACCTCGATTTATCTTCTCGAAATGAATTATTCGCACGAATCATTCGTAATTATATACCTGTTCAATTTTGAGAGAGAGAGAGATTGCACGTAATGCAAAATCGTAAATTCAATCATCACAAAATCCAGTCAAGTTAGATATATCTTTGTCGATATCGGATCTAGTTATCTTCATTTTCGTTATCTCCAGGCACGAGGGCATGGATTAACTTGAGAGGATCCTATAAATTCCACATCGACGGTAGATTTCGTGGTATCGATTCTGCTCCGTTCGTTTGTCGTGTTAGCTTTAATTAAATTGATTTAATTATGCACAAATACACAGGAAGAAGTTTGATCTTACTGAATGCTGCTTTAATAACAGGTATTTTTTTATATTACCATGAAATCATTCTTTTCTTTTACAAGAAAATCCCTTTTTCATTGATATCATTAAGAACGAATCCCTGTAAGGACAAATGAAGACTGGCCTAGTAGGGACCAAAAAAAGCTTCAGAGTAACCCAAGCGTAATCCGTTTTCATCAATTACTGTCTACCACGACTTTCTTCGTCTTCTTTCCCTGTCTGTCTTCAATAAAAAAAGCTCGCCTTGATCACAGTGTAATTCTTCGCCTGCTGGTACCCGTAACTTTTTGCGTTTCGCTGGTGCCGGATAGCCATTAATCGTCTACGATATTGCGCATTTATCGAAGTCGTATAGAGTTTCTCCGTGATATGAACTCTCAATAGGTTGCATCGATTTTTAAATAAAAACCCTACTTTTATTTATAGCCATAAATGCTAGATGTCTATAAAAAAAGTCTTTTTACTTGCGAATGTGTAGAAAGCACTTGTAATACAGATCATTCTTTCGATCAACAGAAATTCGATATTGAATACATCGATCACCTCTCATGCCGCGTAATCGATCCAACCGATTAATTATGCAGAAATGCTAACGAATGGGCAATTGAAAGATTTGCATTTAATCGAGTTCCGCAATTTCGTCGCAGCTTCAGCAGTATCGATCTTTCGACGTTGCGGTTGACGATATCTCGGAGATCGTTCGATAAAGCAGGCTTATCGAGTTTCCTGAGTATTTTTGTTAGCTTTCGACAAGGGCCAATTTTGTAGCCCGGCAACGTGATTTTGGCACAAACAGTATGCATATGGCTCACAGACACGAGAGACCTACAGAACTGCAAAGGAAAGCAAAACATTCTGCAATCAGAGTGTTATAGAAAATGTCAGTAAAACGTAAGACTCGTCAGTGCACATAGGATCGCAAGTTTGAAAAGCGAGAATAGAGTTTGATGTAAATATTGATGTTTTCCACCAAGGTGAAGAAATTTCAATGGCCATTTTCATGTAAAGGCATGCCACACACACACACACACACACACACACACACACGCACGCACGCACGCACGCACGCACGCACGC
>QKQZ01055835.1:0-25325 GCA_003595255.1 Solenopsis fugax | reverse complement strand
CTCTCAGACCCGCAAATGTGTTTCCGTATTTTACAAAATCGGTGTGTTTAAGGGTTAAGAGACAAAAAACATAAGATTACATGTAACTTATGTTATACGTTTAAACCAAAACCAGCCCATTTTATCCATCATCCTTTCATCGTAACGTCTTACTCATATAAAAATGTTTTTATAAATTTTATTACAATAGCTATGTGGCAAGTATGCCATCATGTTTTGTTTACGAATGATGTTACATCGAATTCATAAAACATAATATGACAGATACACGCATGCTGCCAGATACCACTTTTAATGCTCGTATCGATATGCAGCAGTATATCTGCGCATACTAGGACGTAATTTAAATGCATTAATCCTTTGAGTGGCGAACTATGATGTATCGTCATATCATGCGTGCGCCTGGAGTGCCAACATCGATTTATCGTCGTTGCTGCAACATTCGAGAGATAAACAAGATAGGAATACTTGAATTTTAAACGAGATTTTGTTAAACTCCCATTAAAAGTGAGTAATCATTAACTCTTGCAGGTTATAAGATGTAATTGTTTATAAATGTTAATAATTATTAATAAAAGAGACTAATAATATTTAGAAGAATAAAATATTAATCATATCAATATATCTATTGTAATATATGGCTCTTCCAATTATATCAATAGCTATACATATATAATTACATAAGAACTATAATCTGTATGAAGTTATAAGAAGGATTAAGAAAGTCACTTTTTAAAAGTGCCGTTACTTAAAAATTAACGGTTTGTTAATTTTTCCGTTATCTTTTAATGCTAAAACAAAAGTCAAATTAAATAAAAAATTAGTTTCCTGTTCTCTTATTAAAATATTAATAAAAATCCATTAAAATATTAATAACATATTTTGATAAAATATTAATAAAACTTTGTATTTTTAATCCGCAAGATCATAAAAGGTTTTAAGAGAAACATTTTAAAATGTTCAAAATGCAAATAACAAATCTTTAGTTTCGATTTAAACGTAAAAATTTCTTACATCAACCACGGCACTTTACATGTTTCACTCAATTAAAATGTATTCGTCTATAGTTATTCCCACAGTTCCCGTTTTAAATAAAATTTTTATTACAATAATCTCTTCTTGAAAAACACTTTATTGAAAATGTTTTTCACACTTTTCACACGTAAACTTACGATGATACAATAGTTGAAGAAGACGGAAAATAAGTCGTGCATCATAATAAAAGCGCGTAACATCACTTCCGTCAAATTAAATGGTCAATATTTATAAAAAACGTTCTCATTGCAAAATCATTTCAAATAATATTTTAAGATTCTATTTGGGATAAAAGTTTCGATGGACTTTCGATTTTGAGCATAATGCTTTCTGGGATGTTAATGCGATTTTACAGTTTATGTTTAGATTATACTTAAAACAATCTAAAATACAACTACGGATTATAAATTTCAATCGAAAGCTGAAGATTAAGTATATGAAAATTATATCACAAATAAGTTTAAAATGCAATAAAGAAACGGTTATAAGGAAATGGAAATAAACCTGTTTTGTCCAAACACATACATGAATCTTCGTAAAATTCGTTAAAAGAACGAAAAGAAAGCCACCCCTCTATAAATATAAAACGACCCTAAAGCTGCACATGACAGGCGAAGCCTGTGAATTATACATATACAGCCAAACTAAGCGAAAAAACCGCATCCATTATACCAAACCAAAGAAATTTAATTTTATTATATAAGGATTATTTTACGAAAATAGTTAAAAAGATTAAAGATTTATACCTAAGGGGATTAAGAAAATCAAAAAGTTTAAAATTTGTAAATACTTAAATGCTTTAACTATGAATAGTAGTTAGTATGTTTTTAAAGTTCGTTTTCTTAAAATCATTTAAATGTTATAAATAATTTTCATTGAAAAGCATAAACTTCACGAAATGTAATATACAGACTTTAAAAAAAATTAATTGTATTTTTAAATTTGAACAAAATAATAAATCCACACAATGCTAATTTAATTTTTATTCGTTTTATCGTCATTGTTATTATTACAATAATACACGCGTGGTCATCGATCGATAAAAAATTTTAATTCAATATTTAAACTGAAGGAAGCGTGATATTTGCAGAATAAACTTTCGAGAGAATACGCGAATGTCAAGTGGATAAAATAAAAGGAAGCAGTCAATACGAGTAACGCTGGGAGCTGCAGCCTTTACTTTTACGCAGCGCCGGAATCCGCTCGGCTTTGACGACGGGGACGGGGTGTGCGCAAACAACCCGTGGAAAAACATGCCCTGTGCCGAAGAGGAAACCGGAAGGTGGTTATACTCACCGGTGCGCACCAGCACGTTGAGCAGGATATACAGGACGAGGGTGGTGACCCGGTATCCATGTATTATAATCATCAGCCACTTCGATGCGTTGAATCCCGCCGCGTGCCATAGACCCGTGCCCTCGTGTACCATATTTTTTCGTTCGAGCCTGCCTCAAGGCCGTCGTCGCCTCGCGTGTGCGTTTCTCGCGCCCTCATTCACCGGCACTCTACAACCAGAGCAAACATCAAATGATGTAACACGGATGTGTTATTCAGTTTTTGCTCGTCTCGGTCCGCATCTACGTCGAGCCTTCGTATCACAACACAACACGACGCGAACCGAGACGTTGGTTTTGCGAGAGAAACTATGGGATATTCGTCACGTCGCTTTGAGGCGCTGCGCTCGAATTCTTAACGCGACTTTTACTGTTGCTCTCTCTGCAATTACGCTAATATATACGGAAGATAAATAAAATGATGTGAATATCTAGGAAATATACTATCTTTTCATTAATAAAAGAGCAATCGACCATTTGTTTCTGATATAGATTCTATCTTTGTTGAAATTAAGTTATACTGTGCTTGAATAGTCGCCAATAGAATGTTGTTTATTTAGCAAACTCTTTCAATTAATACAAGTGATGTTGGAGAAAGAAATTTGTTTCTCACACTATTTTAAAATTGTTCTGTTCTTCAAATTTCAACATTCTTCCCGGCCAATTTGCCCGATTTAAATATCATCAAATCTTTGTAAGTAGTTTTGAAGAGCAGATTGTGAGTGAAAAACATTTTCTTTTCTAATATCTCTTGAGCATCCAATATCTTTTAAAAGGTGTTCTGTTAAAAGGATGATATAACATTGCCCTAAGCTATTCAAACATTCTATTAGTTTATTCCAAACAAGAATAAAATTTATATTAAAGACAAATTACGAGCCAATCTTTTATTAATAAAATAAGTAGTGCTTTTCTCAGATGTTTACATTATTTTATCTATTCCTTTATGTATGTACATCGTCGATTCTATCTGATTCCACAACATGGATTTTAACGGCAACATTTTATTCGGACAAAGAGAGGATAATAAAAACAGATTATTTTAGGGATGAGACTTTTGAATTCATATATTAGGATTATTCTTGTAAAAAAATGGAACATTAAATTTATGAAAATCGTTAAAGTCTTCTTTCGTTAGATAAATATTAACATTATTTAGAGAGATTGTATAATGGAGCATACGTATACTGAACAGTTGCAGAAAGGTGTGTTTACGATGCAAGTATACATTGCGAAGGAGGCAATTAATAATTTATTAATTTAACAATCAAACCATTGTGTTGATATAGCAACACATTTTGTTGTTACAATTATATTAATAATCGTATATTTGTTGAATTAACTACATATTGATTGCATTAACTATATAATATGCTCAATTAATTTGATGTTTATTCGAATAAGAGAGATTGTATGTTTATGCGTCTATTTCAGTCTAAATAATTTCCTCTCGATATAGCAAGTTTTGAATTATAAGACATTGCAATCTTATAAATTCTTACTAATTAATAAAATCACCGTAAAGAATTACAATTTATTCGAAAATTACGCAGATTTTTCAACATCTTTTATACTTTATTTCTCTACATTTTCTTAATTTTTTAGTACTATGCATGATATGTCGCTATAAGTAGAATTTATCCAATTATACATATGGAACTGATGTGCTAAAAACATATATAAATTGATTGAGATTAATTTGCTGATATTCAAGTCTTCAAGAGAACAGTGGGTATTGATCACCCAATTCTACTTGCGGTGGATGAGAATCGATTGGAACGCATCAGGCTATTTGAGATGCGGTATAGTTCGGTGATCATCCTACCATGCCGCGAAGGGAACCGATAATGCCTATTAATGTGAGTAAACAGGTTCGTCGATCTCGAAATTTCTGGATTCCGTCGCGAGATATTAGATAAGTAAATTCTCCGATTAATTTCTGCCAATGCAAAAAACGTTTCCGTTTAGAGTTGCCCAATATATCAGTTCCAATTATAAATTTGAATTTTTGAATGGTAAAATAATTTAGAATCAATAAAGATTTAAACTATAATATTTCTATTTTATTACATATCTATAGAATGGATGCATCAAACATATGGGTCACCAACATATTCATATAAATTCCAGCGCAATTAACAATTACTCATTTAACAATTATATACTAAAATTAGCAGGTAGAAAAGATTTTATAATAAATACTCTCTTAATAGATACTCTTTACAGTTTTCGGGATAGAGGGAATCATAGAATTGTAAAGTAACATTAAAATTATTAAATTCATTAGCAATTTAATTTCATAATATAATGTCATATAAAAATGTGATATCATGAAATAAAATTGAAATTAATCAATTTAATAATTTTTAAGCTATCTAGCATCTTTATGATTTCCCCTATCCCAAAAACTGTAAAAAGTGTCTATTGTTTGGGGGAACTTCAAAATGTATCAATAAATTCTTAGGAAATTACCCTGGATTACAAAATAAAAATCATATCTTGTATTTTATAAGTTGATTCTTATTGATTTTTGGATACTAAAAACGAATTCGACGTTTAAATTTATGATCAGGTCAGGTTTTATGTAATTTGGGGTTTAATGGACCGAAAATGGCATTTTCGGTCATATTCACGATTTATTTACGGCATAACCGAATTATCCTTCATAATTCCGTAATTAAAAGTACAATTAAAAAGTACCGTAAAAGACCTTTTAAATGAATTTTTGATATTGTCTGTACAATTTGTTTTAATTAAGTTAAGGAGGTTTAAATTTATGATTCTATGAAAAAATAAAGACACTGTTCTGAAAGAAAATTCATCTGTTCCTTATGTATTTTGGTATACTGAAACTGAGCCTGAAACCCAAATATACGGTAATGTACGTAATTAACAGGGATGGAAAATAACAAGTTACAGTAAGTAATGCGGTTATTCGTTACTCGTTATTATTTTGTAGTACTTTTTTTAAAATTTGATGATAATGTTACAATTTTCCATAATAGTAATGGTACGGCTGGGGTTGGAATAGTCACTTTTGACAATCAGCTTGTTATCACATTATGCATTATTCATTGAAAAATACTAACTTGTAACTTTACTCGTTACGTAACGCGTTACTTTTGCTTATCACGTAACGAGTCAACTAAGGAGTTACTTTTTTCAATGAATAATGCATAATGTCAACAAGTAATTAAAAATAATTGTTCTCCAACCTTAGCGTTATCATTATCATTAAGAAAAATTGTAACATTATTACCAAATCTTTATTATAAAAAAATAAAAGTAACGATAAAATCTTTCCATCTCTGGTAATTAACGTATAAATATATATACAGGGTCTCTCAGATCATCCGTACTTGAAAACGACGATGGAAAATCGACGCTATTTAAAAACGAGGGAAGTAGTTATTTTGAAAAATGTTTTAGATAAAAGTTTTTGGGAATCATGTAAAATATTACATGGGCATATGCGACTGGCCTTGAATGGCATCGTGAAAGTCAGGGTCGACTTGAATTTTTTAAGTAGGAACTTTTATAAAAACTAGGAATTTTTTAATAAGAATTTATTTTTTATTGCACATTCTTGTATTATAGTTAACGTCAAGACGATTTCAAAACACTGCATACAAACTCTTTTTACTTGAGATTTTCCTGAGTTATGAGACTTCAAACTTTAAGTACCGCCGGCGTTAGTATTACCCAAGATGTACCGCGTGGAGGTCGCACAGTCGGATTTACATCTCTTCAGGGTGCTTGATTTACGTGAGTCTCCTTGCCTCTCACTTTCGAGGTGCTTGATTTACATGAGTTCCCTTCCCTCTCATGTTCCCTTAAATTTTACTTTATTTATGCCATCAATTTTTTTATTTTCAAATAATCCACAAATCTCTTTTCTTTTACTGACTCTCTATGTCTCTTTTAAAGAGCCAAGAAAAATCTGCCATCATTTTTTCTTTCCATTTTGATATCATTCCTTAATCACATAAATCAAGCACCTCGAAGAGATGTAAATGCGACTATGTGACCTCCACGTACATCTTAGGTAATGCTAACGCCGGCGGTACTTAAATTTTGAAGTTTTATAACGGGAAGATCTCAAGTAAAAAGATTTTGTATACAGTTTCGAAATTGCCTTGACGTCAACTATAAAAATGTGTAATAAAAAATAAGGATTACTATGTAAAAAATTCAAGTCGACCCTGCCATAACTTTCACATACGCTACTCAAGGTCAATCGCAAGAACCTCTACTCGGTACATCTTGAGTAATGCAAAATATTAGACAAAATAAATAAATAATAAGTTAAATTTCGACTGATGAAAATATCAAACATAAGGTTAGCAGGCCTATCAGTCACTACGGTTTTTAGTGCTGAATAATAATTTTTAATTTTTACAATTTCCAGCTTATTCGAATTGCGTGCCGCATATTTGTCGGACTCGAAACACAGTCATGAATATTAATATTTCAGAGAAGCATTTATAAAATTCCCTTCCTCGGAAAAACTGTAAATAATTTTATTGCGAAAAAATAACACCTTAACCAGAATTCGAACCTGGATCTCCCTACATTCCATGCGGGCTCCTACCATGCAATTCAATTACTGAGGCATGTGCACTGTAAATCTAAATGTTTTATTTTAATACACTTGTTTAGAAACGTGTTAAACATAAAAACACATAAAACGCTTTTTGTGAAACATTTTATGTTTTACTTTAAATCAAAGAGCGTGAAATGTATCCTAATAATGCGTTAAAATATTTAAAACACTTTGAAATGTCACGTTAAAGTAAAACATAAAATGTTTTACAAAAAGCACTTTATGTGTTTTTATATTTAACACTTTTCTGAACAATTAAAAAATAACTGCAAGTGTTTAAACATTTTAAGTGTATTAAAATAAAACACTTAGATTTGCAATGTGGTGATACTTCTCGCAATAACTAATATATGTGAAATAAACGTCTTTTTTAGGCGATGTGTAATAAGCAATAAGTTAAAGCTTTTCCGCAAAGAAGGAGGGATTTCATAAATGCTTCTGAAGGATTAATATTACGTATTCTGGCTTTATGACTGTCTTTTAAGTCCGACAAATATACGGCACGAAGTTCGAATAAGCAGGAGATTGAAAAATTAAAAATTACACTCATTTACAAAAAATTATTTTTTTTATTATTTTAAACGAGACAAGGCGTTTCTTGTAGATATTTAGAGGCTGAAAACAATGCCGCAAACCAATTTTTAATAACATATTAGGTTTCTATAATAATTGAGATTTAATATGCAAAAAATGACTTTCTTTGTGATATTTGACATTTTTTTTTTGTAGAAAGGTCCACGTTTTCTTGAAATTCTGATCAGAAATCATGAATGTATTGTTCAATCTCTATAAAATATATCTTTTTTTTATTTAGATATTTTACTTTTTAGCCACATCTTATGGGTAATCTGAAGGATTTAGAGTTTTGCTGAAATAGCAAATATTCCGCATATGATGATAAAGTATATATTTATAATCGTACATACTTATAATTTATAGTTTATAATTATTGATAATACAGTGTAATTTATCCTAATAGATTCCTCTAAATGTATATTTTATATATAGGATGTTTTATTTTAATTGCCCGCTTCGAATTTTTTGAAACAAATGCATTTTTGAAAAAAATGTTTTAAACAAAAGTTGTATGATCAAAAAAGGAACAAATAATGATAAAATTATTTTCCTCTCCCTGCCGCTGGACGGCTGAACCGATCGTGCGTGCGACGCTATCTCAGAAGTAAAAAAGAGAGAAGAAAATTCCCAACTTTAATCTTTCATGTAGCATAGATAAAATAAGATACCGAAATAAAAAAATTGTATTTTATAGGAGATGAACAATATATTTATTACATTTAATAAGAATTTACAGACAATATTAACTTTTTTTACAAAATAATCTCAAATATCGCAAAAAGCCATTGTTAAATACATTTATCATCAATTAATTTGGAAACCTAACGTGGTAGTGAAATTTAATTTGCGACATAGTTTTCAACACCTAAAAATCTATAAAAAAACAGCTTGTCTGGTTTAAATTTTCGCTGTAAACTAGTTTTACTATTCAGCATTAAGAACCGCTGTGACTGACATAGACTTTCTAGCTTTATGTTTGACAAAATAAATAAGTTTAGAAGAAGGAAAGAATATTAGATGCACAGTAAAAAATGTTGTGTTAAATTTAACATGTAATATTTTAAATATTTCAAGTTCATTCAAATTATTATTAACACAACAGGATAAATATGTTAGAAAGTAGATAAGACAAATATTACATAAAAAATTTACTCAAAAAATATTTTAAAATAAAAAATTAAAACCAATTGAAAGAGAATAGGGCTCATATGAATAAAAATTCAAGCTGAGAAAAAACGAGCTTAAGAGCCGTGCTAGGTGTTCGGCGCAAAAACAAAAACCATTTTAAAATAAATTGTGAAAGCACACACATATTTCTTCAGTAAAATAAACATTTATATATTAGACGTAAATTTTACTCATTTATCTTTAAAATTACGTTTTAAAATTACATTATTTTTATGTTTATTACCCGTAGATTGTGTTATTTTGACATTAAAAAATATTAAATGTCAATTTAACATAAAATATTTAGATATCACAATTACATTATATTAAATTAATGAGTATATTAAAAATTCAACACAAAAATGGTTACGATTATGTTTTAAGTCTAACAACCACGCAAAAGTAACATATGTATTTAATATTTATATGGAAACATTATTAAATAATTAAAATTTGTTTTGACAGAAAAATAGCATTTTTTACTTCTCATTAATACAAAATTTTTAAAAAACATTGATTTTAACAAATATTAAATATTTTTTACTGTTTGCAGCAAAGTAATTTAAATTTAAAAATAATTTGAAATTTCTCAATATAAACATTATGGACGCTATTAAGTTGTTATTTAATACCATGTAAATCAGTCCAGTATATTGCATCTTTTATACGTTAAGGAAATACGTGGCGTAAACCGAGTTCCGAGTTGTAAACTCCAAAGTTTTCTTCTCGTAGAACAAAAGATATCAGAACTCGTTTGCGTAAGAGCGTGTTTGGAACGCGTCACCTCGCGACGAGCGGAGATCTTTACCTAAATCTTCTTTCACACCGCCTATCTCCTGTCGACTGTGATTTATCAACGTATAAAAGTGTACAATGCAAGAAATGTATATATCAATTTAAGAAAATTGAATTAAATTATGTAAATCGCCGATGAGAAAAATTCGCGGAGGAATCACTTGCATTCATGCATCAGTAATATTTCATCGAACATCAAATGCTGATAAGATTTTCTACTCAATGTTTGATACATCGTTAATATCTTAATTTAAAACTTTTTCTTTAAAACGAAAAAAAGTTGATTCCTTTAATAGCTTTTTTCAACGTTTTTTGTTACTGAGCGTTTTCTGAGCATTCTTTCTGTGTGTTTCCTCAGACGGAACGCAAGAAGAAACATACAATCCTGCCTTGACAAACCGAACGTTCAGTAATTAATCACTATTTCCGATTATAAATCGAATTTTTTTACAATTCATTTACTCAATATAGTCATAATTCCAACGGCTTACGAAGAAAATTAATATAAAATCTAAGAGAGAAACGAGACGAATTCCTTACGAACCTCTGTCACGACTTTTTTCTGCCTCGCGGCGTCTATCGACGTCACGTAGAACGACCTTCCACCAACGCAATTACTCGAAGACCACCGTCGCACCGGCAACGTGACAACGTACCAGTGACTCGAACATCAAAGTTCTCCTCTGCTAATTTCGAATGCGAAACGTCGAATGAAAGGGTCGGGCGGGCGTTTTGCTGCGGCGCTTCTATTCTGATGACCGGGCGAATCACGTGCGAGTTAACGTTACATCTTGCAAACCTCTGTTCTCGTATTCCGCTCCCTCTTGAGCGTTATTCCGGTCGGCTTCTACCAAAGTCAAAAGCATCATTGTACCTTTACGGAGATTTCCCCCGTGTTTCCTGCGTCCTGATTATTGGTAATTATTCTTTTTTTAGAGGGAAAGATCCCCAAACTCGGAAATTCGTAAAATTGTGAAACTTTGGTAGAACATAAAGTATATAGTATAACAATTCATATAGTAAATAATTTTTTTGCTGCTCGAATTCACCCTAAAAGGGTAAAATCAACCTCTGAAAAAGTTCACTTTTTATTTTTATTATTCATCAACGGAAGAAAATACAACAAAATTTTAGAGAAAATTTATTTCTTTTAATAAGATTTATTTATTAAGAGATTTATCAAATCAGGAAACTTTTGTTCAAAAAATTATTTTAACAATTGATGTTTTTATTTATACATTTTGTATAATTTTTTAAAGAATTTATAAGTTTCTTAATCGATAAATTTTATTTAAAAAAATAAGTTTTCTCTTTAAAATTTTGTTATGTCTCCTTTTATTGATAAATAATAAAATAAAAACGAAAAATGTGTGGAGATCTTCAGAGGTTGAATTTACCTCCAGGATGAATTCGGGTAACACAAAAAATTATTTATTACATGTTAAGATATCCTTTATACACTGCCAAAGTTTCATGATTTTTTAAATTTTCGAGTTGGGGCCGTTCCTTGTTAGTATCAAATTATCTTCGTTCTCGAGTCAACTTGTCACTTTTACTAGCTTCACTTTTGTAGTAATAAAAGCAAATAAGAAAAGGCAACTTCACCTAAGAAACGGTAACAAAGCCAAATGTTCTTGCCTGTCAAAGTACTATGAGAAGCCTGATAAAGGGAAGATAGAGGAAACACACTTTTAATATAGTTTGTTGCAAAAGATAGTCCTTCGTGTCCATATTAAAAATCCCAAACTACTTATCTTCAGACTTTTTCTTTTTTCATCCTTAGTCTCAGAAGCGTGATCCCTCAACGTATTTCTGTAGTGTGTGCTTTTTACAATTTACACAGATATACAGTTTAATCGCCGATTCCGAATGGCCTAATTAGAGGGGTTTTCATGGCAAGATACTCTCGGTGGTTTACCATTGCCTTCCGAGAGGTAACGATCGACTAAAAATCAGATATTTTCAGGTCAGGTTTGAACCCGGATTTTCAATACAGAGAACAAACGTACAACTCTCTAAGCCTTGATCGCTACTTTAGTTAATCTCTTAATTTTTTGGACAAAAGTTTATCCCTTAATTTTTTAGACAAAAATTAACAATAAATATAAAATTTTTTAAATTATTGTATGGATTAATAACTTACAATTAGTAAAATGATAGATCTCAAAGAAAGCAGGAAAAAATTAAGCATTACAATATTCTAAAACCATTCAACATTTTCAAATGCATAGATATAAATACAGTTTAGATCTTCATCACCTTGATAGTATAGTAATAACAGTGTTAGTACTCAGAAAATCTGGACTTACATTATTAGAATTATATTCACATGTATTGTTAAAAAAGATCAATTAATTCTAAAATATTATAATACTTAACTTTTTTTCTCTTTTTCTTAAAATCTGTTATCCTGCCAAGTAGTTCATTGATCCAATAAATTCAAAATTTTTATATTTATTGTTAATTTCTTAGAAAACTAAAAGGAGTTTTAATATAAAGTTAAGGTTTAAAAGTCTTAATATGGGTGCGGAGGACTTATGTAGTAAATCGCATTTCAAAAGCGCGTTTCCACTTCCTTGTAAGAAGCCACAGCTAAGCTAAATGTTCTTATCCGTGTAAAGTAACCACGATAAGTCTGAGTCAGCCCTGCTCTACGACAAAATAACGTCAGCAAATCGCGATGTAAGCGTTTGATGTTAAGTAAATAGGCACTAACAGCTGACCTAACTCGAGTTCAATGTAAACTTGACCTAGAATACGAACCGAAAAGATTCAGTTGAAGAGATACTGTCAACTTTGTCAGTTGAAATTCGGAAACAACGAATTCTGGTAGGTGTAACGTTAGCTAAGATCTGCCGTGTACTTCGAACATTGTTTAACTTCAACGTTTAACTATCTTGATATATTTAAGTTCAACAAGTTCATCGACATATACGACATATAATCTAACCGTTCTCTCCCGAAACTTGAGAATCGACGTAGGAAAGGCAGACGTTCCATTTTCCAGATCCGGAGGTATTTCTGAGAATATCTTCAAGCTTGGATTAGTAGACCGTGTCGCTACGCAATCATGATGTCTCACTCGAGACGCGCGATATTAACTTCGTCACCTTCGGCGCAATGATAACTTCATCATCTAAAGCGCCGTCTAAACCGCGTTAACGGTCTGGCGAGGGTTTCGGGGTGGATTTTGCTCGTCTTATCCCGACACTCGCAGCGACGATACGGTGTCCAAACTGGCGTAATGACCATAATCGTAAGATTTCCGGCAGCGTGCAGCTGGCGCAGTCTACAGACCGCGTTTTGCTCGTTTCCGAGAACGTGAAGGAACAGTCCTTCTATGATCTCCCCCATTTCGTCGACTACTTCGATAAGTTCCGCGCGCTTACATTTGCAACCGGATCTTGGTTGCTCATTACAACCGCACAACCCTCTTCGCGCAGACACTTCCGTAAGGCGAGAAAGAAACTTCCAAGTTCCGCTCCGCCACGCCGCGCCGCTTCGTCTCTCCGTCCAAGTATTTCTCACGCGCGCTGGAAATAACGGAGCAGACGTCGGCGTCGGTCGGGGCGTAACCCCTGCCGACATTCGCTTGTGACCCAGAAGCTTTCCAGCGTGCGCCAGAGCGTTCACCAGCGTGCATCTTCAAACCGTTGCAGTG
This sequence comes from Solenopsis fugax, assembly GCA_003595255.1. Lineage (NCBI taxonomy): Eukaryota > Metazoa > Arthropoda > Insecta > Hymenoptera > Formicidae > Solenopsis > Solenopsis fugax. The sequence continues at coordinate 12,154 of QKQZ01055835.1, read as the reverse complement.
GCGATGCCGCGGTGTGGATGCTGTGCGTGCGGATCTTCCATTTGGCAGCTTGCATTCACCTGGCGTTTCATCCTGGAAGCCGGGAACTTTGATGTTTCGCTTCGAGGAGCAGCATCGTTACTGAGTAAAGAGTTGAAGGAACGCTACGCTGCGGCGCGCACCGCACTACCATCGCTCGAGACCTCCGTAAGAAAGAATGTTTTAGGAGAGTTCGAATGAAGAAATAATGCGGGAGCAAAACGATGAGTGGAAAGAGGATTTTTGAGACTCCTTCAAGTATTCATATTTCTTGTCTCGCGACAGTTTAAGGAGAATAATAGTTGGCTTGCCGCGCGTCTCCAAGATCTTTCTAAGAGGAAATTATGTGCATTGCATATGAAAGTACAAAACACACGATAACTTACAACTTTATATTATAAAAGATAATTTATCTAAGAACAACGTTCACGTAAAAATTCATAATTCAATTATAACATCTCTTGTAGCACACGCAACATTTCCAACACTTCGTATATACGATATGACGTGAGTCGACTCTTCAAATTCGTGTCACGTGAGACCCAAAGGATGGAAACTTTAATATTGCAATGACGTACATTTTTCGTGATACGCGCGGAAAATCAAGGAAAAGAGCAAAAAAACAAAGTCCAAAATATTTTATATTCTAATCAAATGAAATATCACAATATTAATATTCAGAGAGTCTTCAATGCTTAAAAAATTTAATGAAGAATAGAGTACATGAAAAATTACTAAAATCATAAACATGTACCTTCATTATTTGTATCATGCATAAGCATGTACTTTCAGAATTATTCAATACTCTTATTATAGTTTATAGATAATTGTAATGAATTATAATTTAAATCACGTAGAATTACACTAAAAAAAGACTTCTAAATGTAATAAATAAAAAAATAATTGTATATATATTACAGTGAGAGAGAGACAGAATCACGTAGAATAACATTCAAGCTTTTAAATTAATGAATAAATAAAAAATATTTATTATCTATATAAGGTATATAAAAATTTATATATAAAAACATTAAAATTTATCAGAAATCGTTTTGACGTAAATACATATACGTAATTCGATACAAATACTATAATATAATTAATATTTTTTTTACTTTTTTATTTATTAAAATTCCTTAAAATACTTTAGAATACTTAAGGTCTTGTATAAGAGTGTACATACATGCATATAAAATTTAGTACTTATATACTTTATTCGATTATTAAACATCTGAATAAAAAAGAGTTATATGTAATATAAAAGAAATACAGATTTATATAAGGTTACAAATAAGATTTTGCAAAATAAATGGCATCTTGTCAATAAGCAAAGCCGTATCTTAGAGTGATTCGCTTATTCTTGGATTCTTTCCGCCTCGTCTTAACAGTCTCAAGAAAGTTCCCAAACTATTTGTTCTCAAACTTTTTATATTCACAGTGATATTGTCTGCGCGGAATTATGGCTTGTTAAAATATAGCGAATAACGATTTTGCAGATATTATATTTATATATGTATATATATAAAATAAATTTAATAAATTTTCTTTTGTGATAAGACATATGCAAGTTCTTCATAAATTTAACATTGAAATGTTCCTTTAAATATTCCTAAAAACACAAACTTTTTTTAAACAAATAAAAATCGACGATTATCTTGCATCAGCTTATGGAAATTTCAGAAACTCCAAGTATAAATTGTCATTATTTTCCCCGAAATTATACTGTATCTGAGAAATTCATGATGACATTTCGCGTATCGACTATGCGATTATCTATACAGAAGGTTGCATTCCGTAGTTTGCAGCGTTTCATGTTTCTCATAATATTCACACTGAGGTTACGCTATCCTGGAATGTCCCGAAGACATTCATCCGCAACATCGGAAAGACAGACGGCGTCGGGCAAGAAAGCGCTTATGGGATGCCATTAGCTTTGTCATTTAGGACGTTTCCTTGCAGAGGCATGATATTAACTACGTGATCTAACTGTCAACGCCTGTCTTTGTCACGGTAAGTCACTGCGAGTCGCGGTAGCATCGATAGTAGTTTACGTTTTCGTGCCGCGAATGAACTGTGACATCAAGTCATGAGAAGAAAGAGAGAGAGAGAGAGAGAGAGAATGTATTTTAAGAACATAAACATCGAGAGAGACTCGGAGTAAACAGTAGATGTGATTTGCATAACGTGAGCTACGTTGCGTTATTCTAACTTGGCAAAGATAACTGTGAGCGAAGACACGTACAACAACGCGTAACTCAGAAGGAAACAAACGTCACTTGAGAGATGCAACGATGCTTAAGTAGGCAAATTTGTCGAGAGAATAGATGCCACCCCACCGTAGGATTCAACTTCCGCTTGTATCCTTTTCTGAAATACCAAACGTGTAAAATGAATGGATAATTCAGAACGACATGTTTTACTTCGTTATTTAGGTTGTACATCTTTGTGTAGAGCATACAGACTCGCGCGGAAGTTCCTATCATTCGACTGGAAGTCAAACTTCCGCTTTCGAGACTGGGACTTTGAGTAGTCCGACGAGTACTCGAGCGAGTTACCGAAAGTCAACTATGCGTTGACAATCACGTAATTAATATTAATTCTCGCTCATTACTTCACACACCACCATCGCAGATGTTCTCGGGAGCGTGCAACGTCTGTCGGAATATTACAAGAGACATGAAGCGCTCTGGGTCATGGAAACTTCTTCTACGGATAGCGTTTCAAAGTTTCTCCTCTCGGAAGTACGGAAGACGCAAACTCGAAGATCCGCGTGGACCTCCTCCCGGTCCCGCGGATATTGTGCAAGTTTTGGAGATATTGCGCGAGTGTGGGCACGAGTTACGCTTTAGCAGAAGCCCCCTAGAACACGCAGTTAACGTTATGCCCTTCAGGGAGGTATCGTATGTATCTTCGAGCCTAACTTTGTCAACTGTCATCACGATATATATATTTACAGATCTTTCCATTTTTATCGTAGATATCTACATTTTTTATATGAATAAGTTATAAGTATAATAACTTTTAAAAAACTCAAAAAATTTAAGAAAAACTTTAAGAAAAATGATTTAATGAAATGACTTTATAATTGTACATATCACTGGTTATTTAAGATAGTAATTTATTTAATTTTTTCTTTATTTGAAAATATATTAATTGCACGTAGTGCCATTTAACTCGGTTGTCTTAAAATATCGTTTTCCTGTCTTCCAGGTACTAGAAAGTGAATAATTTCCACATATTTCATGACAATGTAGAAAGTTCATTCTTTTGTTTAAATTGTTCGTGATTTAGCATAAAAATATGCTTGCATACATCATCCTACGATAACAAAATGAGCTCTTCATTTCACGAGCATCTATAATCATCACTTGAAAATGATAATAATAAAGCATAAATAAATACGAACATTAATTTCTAGGGAAGACCAGGAATAAAAGTAACAGAATAATTGTAACGTTGCAAATATGTATAAAATAAATAAACAATTCAAACTTGTTTTTGTATTTTAACTTTAATTGATTCCACTCTACTCTAATTATGCATGAGATGTTAAAGCGATTATGTGTACTTGCCGAAAAATTACATCGACAGCAATAAATTTTTATGTAACATTTCAATCTCTATTATTTTTGTAAATATATTATATATAATTATTTCATTCATCTGTTTATTTTTATTCATTGTTTATTATTCTTCTTCTAACAATAGTTTAAAGTTTATTTATACATTTTTTTGTTTCACAGTTGTTCTTATATTTCAGATATTTTCATACTGTCTAGAGAATTTTAAAAAATACGCTGTTATACTATTGTCTCGATTTAAAGATCGATCAATTACTTCTTTAAAAAAAAAGCACCTTAAACAATTAGAGCTGGATTTTAATACTTAATATTTATGTAAATTTATACACATTTTCGAGTTCTTCAAATCGCGCGTTGAATACATAATTTGAAGAACTTGAAAATATTATATATTTGTTTCTAGCCATTATAACAAATGGCTCATCTGAAGGTAAGGACATAAGTAGCAATAATACTATTTGAGAAAAAAGCATATTTACTTATTTATTTTCAAAAATTTTTTTATTTTTTTATATTTAATGATAACTAAAGAAATATCTATAGTAAGAAAAATCTAAACATAAATGATAATTTAGGCGTTAAAAGCAAAACCATTACTTTCTCTGATTTCCCCTATATAATCTTTTATCGTCTGAATATATGTATACTAGAGGCAGCTTTTTTATCATTACTATCATTTATCCTTAATCATAAAAAAACTCACACTTCTTTTCGCACAAGCAGAATTGCTCGTGGAAAAAAAGCGTGGAAAATCGAGGAGAATTCAGAGGTAAGCGTGCGGAAAGACATTTTCTACTTTTGCACGTGAGTAAAATTGCAGGTGGAAAAACATTTTCTTTCTTACTTTGTTTATACATGAATAAAAGTAGTATTAAGCGAACATGCACGTGAATAATCCACTAACATTTCGCAAGCAACTCGCTGTCCATATGCAAATGCCGTTTGTAAATAATTATTTAAATTATCTGTCATTTGTTTTTATGGACAATATTAATGAAATTGCATTATATAATATAATACGAGTATATTCCCAAATTTCAATTTTTTAAATATCGAAGAAAAATGCTTTATTAATTCATTATCGATAGCAGAATTCTTTTAAAAATACCTATCAAATTTCAATGTAGATGATTCATTGAAATACTGAAAATAAGATCGAAGCATCGAAACAAGGTAAATCATCAAGAGAGTGCGTCACCACGCTGAAAGAAGACATTATTACGAGTGTCTTTATTGAGCATCCAAAGTCGCGGGCAGTTCACGTCTTTGTGGAATTCGAGCCGAGGTTTGTGAAGGATATCCCGGTCTAAGGCCTTCCTCGAATGTGCGGCTTCGGGGATTACGAGGGAGTTACCTCTTTAAGGATCCCATCGTCTCTCTTGAAATTCGAGCAAAGTGGATATAGTTCGCGGGGCCAATTCGGCCTCGCACTGTAGCCGGGACATGCTTGAGCTGTCGTAAAATGTTGAGGGTAAGCTGCTTTTTGTCGAAAGCCTGGAGAGTTTGGTATGTAAGGGATGCGCTCTCGGGACGACGACACGGCGCTAACTTTCAAGAGTTCCTCGTAAAAATATAATTGCGCTTACATCACGCGCGATTTATTGTAATATATATTCGTAATTGCTGAACTTAAGAAGAATTTTACGATATACATAAAGTAAATACGGAGACATTATCTTTATAAAGCTGAATATTCGTGAAAAGATCTGCCAATTTGACCATCAAGGCACCATTTATTCAATATTAAGTAAACGTTTAAATAATAGTTCTGTTTTATAACAAATCTTAAGCTTAGTTACAACAGTTTATGTAACACGGTATGTTATGGAACACATACTGATCAAAATATTATTAAGATAAAAAAGGGACTTGAGCTGTCGTAAAATGTTGAAGATAATCTATCTTTTGTTGAAATGTTGAAGAGTTTAGTAAAGGATACGCTCCCTAATAATATATATAGGATCGATATGTAGATTGCTCTGAAAGTTTTCGCAAAATTGTAGAAAAATGTAATTAATTTCTAAAATTGGCTTTACTATTTCTCAAAATACTCTCCGTTACAATTAATACGTAGATACATTTTCCCATTCGATGAAACCAATCGTCAAAGAATTTTGTCCATTTCTTTAAAGATATACGTACCTCAGATTTTCGAACATCTACCGCCGCATTTGCTATTTTAAACTTCATACCACACATTTTACATACACTGCTCTGGACTAACCGTGATTTTTTGAGCATTTCTTTATTCCATTTGACACGCGCCGTTTTTTTTCGGTTTTTGTTAAATAATGAGGCATACATCTTTCCGACGACAAAATAATCATATAGAATTGTTTCGATTTGTCATATGAATTCTTAAAGATGCTTTAGTTTCTCTCTAGGTCATCTTACAGTAGATAATCTTCCTACAGTAAGTTGTACACAGTATCGGCGTGAATTAACTGTCATGGCAGGATGGCCTTCACGGAATTCGTCACTAATTGAAAGTTCAACTCGACCGCGCTTGAAGTTCACGTATCATTCATAAACAGTCCTTTTTTAAGGATGCTTTATCATCAAAAACTGAACAAAGACTTTCGACGCATTTAACGGAATTAGCGACTTCTTAAAGTCATAAAAAATTATAGCATGGAAATTTTTTCGTGATAAATTCATTTTTTTCCGAAAGCGTTAACTTCAAACACATCTTATGACTGAACGAATAAATACTTTTTAATGCGTTAAAAGACAAAGTGTTATTGAATAAATGACAGAATCTATTTCAACAATTTTGAAGTGACCCCTGATGTCATTTTGCGAAACTTTTGAAGCTACCTACGTACAATTTAAGTAAAATTTTTGTAAAAAATATATTTTATGAAGTGTTCGTAAAATCTTGTTTCGTGGCACTTATGGTATTTGTGTGTAAAATCTACGAAAAATCATTAATTTATGTTTTTTTTATAAATAAAAGTGCCTTTCATGACATAAGCTGTTAGTATTCCACGATCCCCCCCCCCTCCACTATTCCACAAACGCATCCTTTTTTCCCTGTTCAGTAGATTGTAAATTACGTTCGTTCTATGGTATATCCAATGAACTCCTACCTCCTACCTGTAGGGTAGAATTCTATGGCTAATAAACTGGCGTTAATTAGAATTGTGTCACATTAATATTTCTTGAGTTATTGTCAAAAAATAAAATGATATTCCACAATCCTCTCCTTTTCTTTAAATATATTAATATTTCTTAGGACAAAAAAACAAATATAAAAACAAAGTTTTTGATTAATATTTTGAGAACCCAATCAATTCTATTTTATTTTAAAGAACAAAGAACAATAGATATTTCGTTCGTTGTTTGCAAAGCAATATAATAGAGAATATCGGTCAATTACGAGCAATTATTGGGTCGTATTTAAATAAAAGAAAAGAATTTTCCCGAGAGAATGTATTAACAATACGTTTCGACTATATTAAGTCTTCTTCAGTCTACAATAAGCAATAGCATGTTGAAAAGTACAACAATTATTACGAAAAATTTACATTACTTAGACCTCATTGGCTGTTATCTATTTGGTTTACTTTCAGTTACTTTGATAGAAACTGAACAGACCTTCGTCTTTGAATTTATCTGTACGACCTATAAATACGAATCTCTAATGTCATCCTCAGAAGTCAGTTACTAATACACGAAGACAGCACTAGTCACTCCGGACAATAATCAATTCAAAAATCTCTCTGACTTGTCTTTATCATAATTCATTATGTTCAAGAGACCGACTCTGTAAGTTTTTATACTTTTTTCATAATTGACCGGGCTATCTATATACTGTTCTTGTATAATCTCATCCACAGATTGACTTTTAAACATTATTTCCACCACACTCATTATTGACTTGACAATATTCTCATCTCGGAACGACGAATTACGTTACGAATTGTTATATTATGATGGATCGATTACTCTGGAGGGAATGGACTTTTCTGCATAGGCTAAATGATCCTACATCAATTATTATTCTCTGTTAAACTATATATTGTTAAGAGGTTGCATCATTTTTCAATATGCGTTTGCTCGTGGATTTTCCGTAACAATCATTGTACTTTTCAGCATGCGATTGCTTATTGTACAACTGAATAAGACTTAGTATAATCGAAACGTATTGTTAATACATTCTCTCGGGAAAATTTTTTTCTTTTATTTAAATACGACCCAATAATTGCTCGTAATTGACCGATTCTCTATATTGCTTTAAAAAACAAAAATAAAAAGAGACTCTCTAGACTTATTTAATTCTTGCCGAAAAATTTTGTACATAATTCAATCATTACTTACAGAAAATAATTTGACACAATAATCCAGACTTTTTAAAAAAAATGAACTGATTTGATTTTGGTTTTCATAGGAAATCCTCTAAACTTCCGCAAAGTGAAATAAACATGTTAAATCGTGTGGAGTATCTTATACTCCATGCTAGCCATATTATACTTCACCATCACTACATTAATTTAGTACAACAGCAATTCCTGTCAACATCGATTCTTGTCACTTAAGATATAAAAATCAAATAAAACAAAAAGTGAATAAACTCTTTAATTTTTTAAAACAATAAATAAAGATTATAGGAGTTTAAATCTTGCTGGGGTATGTCATACCCTATTTAATTCACCGAATGTTAATTAAAATATTCAAGCAATGTACCGAAATTTTTGCATTATCCATAGAAATAAATTTACAAAGAAAATGAGAGTATATTAGAATTGGGATTGTGATGTAATTATTGGAAAAATTTTTTTATGCTTACTTATAATAAATATTACATAGCTAATACTGTCAAAGTATATTTTAATAAGTATCCTTCAATGTTAACCCAATATCAGTCAATATACTCTTATTATTATATTATAATGATCCTACTCTATAATATCTTCTAAGAAGAGCATTACTTACACATTAATTTTGTAAAAGGAGCTTTTCGTAGGAAAGGAATAAAACGCTTCAACTTAATTAACGCGTTCGTATAAGCTTTTCGAAAAATCTCTCGCGAAAAAGGAGGAAAGCTTTCAAAGCCATTTTCTCTTAACGAGTTTACGATGTCAAACAACGATAAAAGAACAATGTGAGATGATACGTTAGAAACATTTCAATATTCGAGAAATCTTCTTTGTAACATTTACTTCCTTTTATAAGAGTCTCTGTGCAACTTTTATGTCTTTAAGTACGTCACATATATCGGAGTAAAAACATAGTGTAATGATAATAAAAAGAAACAATAGCAACTGATAAAAATAGCAATAATACGTGTACAATTTAATTTGCATATACTTTTCATAGAAATTGTTGAATTTAATTAGATCAATGAGACGCAGAAGCAAAAATTCAGATTAACTGTAATTTGATAGCGTTAAAATGAAGATAAATTAAGAAAAACTTCGTCGTAATTGTGATGCGAGATAAGCGCGAAAAAGCGACACATTTCTATCTTGAACAATCGCGGATTATTCAAAATCTCTCTTTTTGAGCCGATTATTCAAGGACTTGAATAACTGGGTGCACGTTTCGTATCACAAGAAACACGTTTTGCAATCCTGCCGTTCGTTATCGTAGCCGCTCTCTCGTTGATTTAAGCAGGAGAAAAACTGTGAGTGGTATTCGCGCGCATCGCCGAAGGGTTTTCCGATATGTGTTAATCATTCTGAGACGTTTCGATATCAACGGCTATTCTTGAAAGGGAGGCTCCGTACGACAAGTAGCTGGGCTTTTCGTATCTCTATTACGGGCGAGCGTTAAGCTCCGGAAGATGGGCATCTAGCACAAACTTTAACGAGCGACTTAGGTAGACAGTATAAGAACAAGTAATAAAGAAAAAAAATGAGGCGGAACGGATGCGATCGTCATTACGGCAGTGGCGACAGTACAGCGCAGCAACAGCAGCAGCCACTAAAAGTAACGACGTGGCACGGATATACACGGTAGATCAGGCACAGCGCCGCCTAGATTAACCGATGGACATTTGTCCGGCAATACGGTGGATTAAGTTTCAGCCGAAGCCCCTTCCCAGGGGTCCCCGCGACCGCACTTTATGAATACTAATTGCTATCGGAGAAGACATTTGCTGTGGAAATTTATCGGCTTTATCGGAACCGGACGCTCTCGTCATATCCCGTAGGACCTCATTGAAAAGAAATATCTTCGTGAGGAAGATATGGAGAACGGTCGTAATGCGCAAACAAGCCCATATTATTTAGCAAATTATATATTTCTGTCTTTCTCGTTAAGTGGCATACGAATGTACAGAGAGTTAATTGTCGACTACAATGTCAAACGCAAACCGTCAAGCTTCATGTAGGGTGAATACACGTGAGTATCCTTTGATTCTTTCTTGAATTTGTTATTGACGACGTTATTAATCCTGTATTTATTTATTTATTTATTCTGCTTGCTATTTGTGAATTTATCTCTTCTCCTCGCTTCACATGGTGAGTAAGAAAATATTGTTGTTAACGGTTTTTCTTTTGTAACTAACGTACATTGATGTCTGTCGTTACAATTTAGAATTTTACAATATATTCACTCGGATTACTACCCGATTGTGTCGGACAAAATGCGTTCAACCATGCCACGTAAGTTGGAGGAAATCTTGACGAATTGTATTTGATTAATATTCGCTGAGAATGATCCAAACTCGGATCGAAACATTCGATGAACACATCTAATGTTTTTTAAATAAACACGGAAGGAATATGGACAAGCACCAACAATCGCGTTGACTCTCATTTGCCTCTCTTTTTTTAAGTATTAAATTACGTGAGTCCTTAAGAAAACTTTAATTTAGTATTTGTTTTCAGTAATTATATTTTTGCAATATACAAACAAATGGATTTTTATATGTATTCCCGGTAAAAAATTTTTTGCGTATGATCATATTTAATTACATAAAATTATTATGAAAAGTATATAAAATATAATTCATTATATGATTATAATTTTATATTATATGTATAATGCTGGTTAATTCTTATACATAATTAAATATAAATTCCCATTATACAGTATATATTTATATATAAATAGTTATGATTTATACACGATATAAGACATCTATCTACATAGCTGTTATATACAATTATATAATTAAAAGTATGATTCTGCACCAGCAAAATCAAGCGCGCAGCGAGATAAGACTGCCCGATGCTGCGAGGCGCGCAGAGAATTGTTTATTACAAACACCAATAGACACTTGAGCGGCACGATGCTGTTTAAAGAAAACAACTTCTCGCGCGCTTAGCAACGATGATCACTAAGCAGGCATATCTCATCACGCGCTTGTATTTGCAAATAGACCGGGCAAATTCGACTATTTTTTGAGTCTTTAGAAGAAGGACGGCAGGCGTGGAATATGAGGTGGTGGAATATCATATCTTGTATTATTCGTGCTGAATTCTAAAAGCAATCGTTAAATTACTTTGTTACAGTCTATTCGAATATTATAGAATGGTTACTGGTTATTAATGTTTGATATGTTTTTTATAAAATCTGAATTTCAGTTTTACAAGTAACATAATTTTTTAGAGGTGTATACTCTCTACGTTTTAATTTTGAAAAGTATGTTACATATTAATTTTTTAACTTTAGTCCAACTTGAAGATCTTGAATGTAAATTTCAAATAGTATTATTGAATTTAAGGCCTATCGTAATGTTATGTATGAATTCGACAAATAAAGTCAAGTTATATATCAACTGTGGTTGTGGAATATGATCGTTCGCTATATGCACTTTCCTTGCGACTTTACAATCTCATTGTAGACATTGTATAATATTTATTAGAAGCAAAAATAATTGTTTTAAGTTTTTTACTTTAAAAAATTTTTAAACCAAAAAATTATTAAAGACATTTTTTTAATAAAATATATTTTATAAATGTTAATAAAACATAAAAGTTACACAAGTAAATGCCATAAAAAATTGTTTTATGGCATTTACTTGTGTGTAATTTTTTTTGTGTACACATTTTAGCCGATTTTTAGCTTAAAAGAGAGAGCTTTTTCCTTACCTCATTACTTTCCGCGCAATCCAAATGCTGATTGACATTTGGACTGCGTACAAATTGCTGAAGTAAGGGAAATATCGATAGCTGAAAATCGGCCAACATATGCATTTTTTGCCGAATCCTGTTTTAAAATATTGTTATTACTCAGCAAAGTTCAACGCGTATCGAACAAGTGAGGCGAATTTGATAAATTTTCGTTACCGGAGGTAACGAAAATAAAACTCGTGCAAACTTAAAAAAATTTTTGCTTATCAAGTTAACGAAAGCAATACGTCGCGAGTAGACAGAAAATTTTTTTCACAAGATGAACATTTTTCAAATGTCTAAATGTATACTTTGTACGTTGAATAATGTAAATTTTTAAGCCATTCGTACTAAGTCCATGAACCAGATTGAATCCAAATCTGGATGTCGTACGATGTCTGGGAATAAAATTGTGATATATTAGGGGAGACCGGGGCTATTCGTTAGGGGGGGGAGGTAATTCGTAAAAATGGAAATATCTTTGTATGGGTATAT
>QKQZ01055834.1:5561-19028 GCA_003595255.1 Solenopsis fugax | reverse complement strand
AACGGGACGCCTAGACCTTGGATTATGGAAGCACATCCTGCCGAACCACCCGCGTCCCACCCACGTCCCACGTGGCGCATCGTTCGCCAACGCAGGACACCTCGTCCCGCCGCTATACCTCCTAATGCCATGCGGCGAGAAGTCGTACATACCTGCTCGTTCGTACGTCGTGCCCTCGTGCGTCGTTAGGCAAAACATTCGGCTGATGATCGTTCAACGCTCGCCGTCACTAGGCAGGTCTCTGTTGCCGTACCGCGTGGAGCAAGAGAGGCCGCGCACATACTCGTACGTACGTTTCACGTCGTGAACGATTTGCTCCAATTCGCGCACCATCATCGCACCTCGACACATCGACACGTCGATGATGCGTCTTGCGACGTCGATCATCGGTGCGACGTGCGCAGAGATGATACCGAAAGTTGCTACCTCTAGACGCGGATAATCGACGCGGATAATTGTGCCCTGACGCGAAAAGCTCGTCTCGAAACTTGTAAAACCTTTCCCATGGCAACACCGGAACAAGGACCGAATATCCTTACGGCGCGGAGCCGCAAAGCGCGCACCGCGTTCTGCATTACTCCCCCTAATCATCGTCCATTTCCTGCGAGAACTGTTACGCCCGCTCATTAAACTTGCCATCGCCGCTCGAACGTACCAGGAAAGACGTAAATTAAATTACACGAGGATTAAAGCGCCACGTGAAGAACCCAATTCACGTGGGGAAGGGCGTATGCGTTGAGAGAGGCAGGCGAGGTATTTTCCTGAATCAGTGCTAGCCAGCCGTCCGTTGCCGCGATTTTATTTTGTCGCGTTGATGATCATTCACCCGCGACGATTGAAATAAAATAACCGCGATACATGTATATCGCACCACTGGCACAGAAGGCTGCCACGCAATCAAGAAGGAATGGACATTCAATCGATTCAAGAGAGAAAATCGCAGAAGATTCTTATAAATTTAGAACAGTGGAAGAAACGATTTTTTAAGAAATGAAAAGAGCACTTTTATTTAATGATTATTTAATGAAAGGTATTTTTTCATAAAAATCAAAAACTTTTATTTACATAGAAAACAAATCGACGTGACTTTTTTTGCCCACCTAATAACACGATTATCTGATATATGTTTTATAATAAACTGCCCTTATCTTTTTTTATATAAATTTTGCGAAATTTTAATCTAATAGCTGAAGAGGTGAAAGTGAAATATTAAAAAAATGTTCTTTTTTTTTTTTAAATTTCCCTAAAATATAAAACCACTTACACTGATGCAAGATAGACGTCAATAGTAGACATTATAATTTTCATTCAATTTCTTATATTTTATATTTTTAACATTACTTTGCAAGAAAGTTTATCGCACTTTTGATTAATGCGAGTCGATAAATTAATTGCAGCGGTTGAAGCTATGCGAGCAATGCAACCGTATTGCAAAATCGATCTCTTTGATTCTTCAGTCTTCTTCGAGCGTTATGAAGCTCCTTTAGACATTTGTTTTTAACGCAAGACATGCGGTCAAACGGAACGCGAATAGGTCGCGTGAACTTGTTACGAACGTGAGAATCTTGAGATGCATTTGCTGTCGGATGAGAACGATTAAGCAGAAATGAGAGAAGACGAGTAACTATGATGACCGCTAGTCGTTACGGAATATTTCTTTGGTAGGTGACGTGCGTTGGAAACGCGGCTATCGCCGCGGAATGCTTTCTCGGGGAGCATGTAGACGCGAAATAATCCTAAACAATGAACACGTTTCTGCGTTTTACCGCGAGACAGGATTCGTTTTTCCTACATTCGACCTCGTTCGTCGCATGTACCATTACATTGCTGCAACATATCGAGTCGTTCCCATATCTTGATTATCAACGGATATTAGTTTGCAATTACAATGATCACTGCACTTGTTGTATTTATAACACGATTGCATTGTGCCTCATCGTTGCTAATCGCTATAATTTCTTAACATTATTAACGTTAATTATAGCGAGTCTCTCATAATGCGATATTAAAAGTGCAATGCATAAAAATATAATGCAATCAAGTCTGTTTCGCGGTATACGGTTGTTTGTATGTATATAAGGAGCATAAAGAGTTATGCTAGACTTATAGGGTATACGGTGTCTCTTTCAAATAGTCGTGTACACATCTCACGCGTCACGTGGCACGTGCCTGGGAACTGGGAAGTCAACAGAGGAAAGATCCTGGGGCATTACGAAATCCCGTCACGACCGCGAATGCTAATGGGCCCGCACTTGACTGATTCGTTCTTTAAATCCGACGTTAGTAAATATACACGACTTGGAACCGCGCGCAAAAATCGAGCGATCGAGTGTTGGAGTTGCGCCCGTCTCGCACATTTCCAAATATTTTAATTAAACAACGCAGTTACGGCTGTGTAAATCGCGCGTGGCTTATTCACGTATTCATTTTATTAACGGCGGCTTATTGACGGCAGATTGAGAGGCATATTTACGAGCGGCATAATTTTATGGCGTTCCCGTACATGACGTATACGTGCATGCATCTCGTGCAACTTTATTCGAGCGTATTTATCCAGGTGCAAAAATGCCTGGCGAACTAGAAATTTGATCATTATAAATATTAATTCGCGTTTCCTTCCTACTATAGAAAGCCTTTTAAAGCCTTAGCCCCTTTAACATGCGAGCTCTCAGGCTTATTGCAGCTAAATCCGCTATCGACGGCGTGTGTAACTCTCTTATACGTCTCCGGCGGTCATGAGGAGATCGCTAAATGCGATTTGAAATCCGCGATCACTGGGTCATCTGGCGCTTCTTCTTGCTCGTCCTTGGTACATGTTCTGCCTCAAGTGGCAGCGACCGCAGCTATCGGTCTGCAGTGAGAGAAGTCGCCAGCGACAGTTCTATATTCTGCTTCTTGACCTTGTCCCAGAGCGGCCTCCGGCGCGAGCACTATCTCAAGCATGTAGAAGTAGACACCATAGACCCGATTTTACAACGGTAGTTTACATAGAAAAGCCGGATATCATTTCTAACATGCGTGAATACTTTTTCTATTCAAGCTATTCTATCAAAATAAAACATTTTTAAAAAAATGAAAAATTGTGTAACTTAAATTATGTGTCCATTCGTTTGATTTTCCGATTGAAATCTTTATTTTGACACGAGTGCTAAGTAAACTTATTTTTCGTAAATAATGTAATAATATGTCATAAAACTACAAAAGACATAAAGTCCCCTATAATAATATATTTTAATAAGTATACTGATAATCTATCATATAAGAGAGAGTTTGGCAAACTTTTTATTTTTTGTAATTCACCTATTTGTATGTAAGAGCTTGGAATATGAATGTAAATTCTGGCAGGAGAAGGAATATCCATTTATCAGAACGTATCCAACTTTTACATCTATTTTATCTAGATATCGAGAAAGTTACTCGAGACACGCATTCGGGATTTTTATATAAAAGTTACGCAAGGTGCGATGCCTCTGATAGAGTCGCATTCAAGATGCAACTCCTATTTCTCATACTCCGATTCGAAGGAAGTTACAAAGGATCGAGTTTTATATAAAGGAAAATATCCGCTTGAGAAAAATGACCAAGAAAAAGATGTACGAGCGACAAAGGCAGCATATAATGTAAAATAATCGTACCAAGGGAATGGATACCCTGGTTTTTCAGGCGTCTTTTACGCCACTGTTGAATATATACTTTTTCAAGAATGCGAGGAATATTCGGAACGCACAGCGTCGGTGAAGATAATTCCAATGATGATGACGAGACAGCACACAGTTCCAAGACGATGGTATTCTCGATCGGGCATTCGAAAGCGAGCGACGCTGCGTCGATGACCTGGAATGCTGGGCCAGAATTCGGTGACAAGTCGGTCCAGGGTACCTTTTTTGTTCCTGCCGATGCGTTTTAGCGCGCGATGCGTCCGATGCACCTGTCGCGCCGTCGAAATACCATCGGCGATCTCGGATCGTTGCCAGCAAAACGATAGGCTAGAAATCAAGAATTCTTTCTACGATCCTCGGAACCTCGTCCTGAGTCCTGAGTTTATAGGACGTTTGTAGAATTCGCTCTACAATTGTAACGTTAAACCATAAATTTTTAATCATAAACTAAATAAGAAGATTTACGAAACCTTCATATATCAAAAATCGTTCAATGCATACAAGCGAAACAATTAAAAGATATAAAATGACAATGGAATAAATCTAAAGTATCTATGTCGGATCTATTTTTAATTTATCTATTTATACCAAATCTATGTTGAATCTGAAATCTAAAGTAGAATTTATTAAATATAGACTTCTATTCTTACTCCGAACTCTTCTCAATTTAAATATAAATCAGACGAAAGGTATCAAATTTAAAAGATCTTTGATCAATTTTAATATTATGTTAGTAAACATGCAAATTCTATTTTATCACGTTACTTTTACCTTCTTCTCCTCTCATCTCGTTGCCTCGGAAAAGGCATCATTGAAAGCAAGTACACATTGCGGGGAACTTGAAGCGCACGCAGTCAGTATTCCTTTCTTATAAGTAATCATGTTATATAAATTAAAGCCATTTGGAAGATATGCAAGAAATTACGGCACTTGGTTGCGTGAGCTTTGCGATACGCCCATAACGATTTACTTATTCGTTTATAATTTCACTGACATGAGAGAGAGAGAGAGAGAGAAAGAGAGAAAAAGTGCGGTTGTGGGATTAGGTGCGTCTCTCTGAAAGGGTTAATTCGAGAAGCGTGCAACGTGAAAGTGAACTAGAAAGGAGCGCAGACGTGGCAGACAATAGACAATGGACGCGACGTACGAAAGAGTGAGCGTAGATGCTCGCATGCCGCTGACAAGCTCTTAATATATAGAATTACAAAATTTATACTGCCTGTCTGCTGCAATCGACGTAGTAGAGCGCGGCCGTTAGCAGCATCGCGCAGCGTACAGCGGCTCGCGTGACTCCCCGAGATTTACACGTCTCCCCGGGGAGGAAAGCGCTGATCTAAATTGACACGTGACGATGACGATAAGTAGCCACCGGACGATGGGCCTGGCCACCGAATAACGATAACGTTTTTTCCCTTGTTTTTTTTTTTTCAGGGATCAGGATGCGGTGGATCGGTTACGTGGCCACGATTCTCTGGTGGTCGGGCATCGCCAGGTCTCTCAGTACGCTGAATCGAGGTCACAGTCAGTAATATTCCTTTTGGTGATTTAAACGCGCCCGTTTTCGGTATCCTCTTCGCGCGGCGGATACTCCCTCTGTAGTACTATACGTCTTTTTCGGCCGCGGACACCCACCCCGCTTTCTTCCCTGATCCCTCGCGCTCTCGTCGTCTGATCGTCTCTTCCGTACGTACTTTCGACCGATCGAACGCAGCTGCCGTATCTCCTCTCCTTTCTTCCCTTTCCTTCTCCCTGTCCTCTTCTCGCGCGCGTCCTCCCTTTGCGCGGCATCCTTCTCCCGCTCGAAGGTTCTCCTTAAATGTATAACGCTTAATTGGAAGGAGAACTCGGTCAAGGTGCAGTCGGTCGTGCACGAGCGTGAGAAAAGAAAAGCGAAAGAAGACGCTACTTTCTTTTTGTTTCGACGAATCCCCGACCGAAGGGAGAAGCTTCTTTATCTATTATATATATTTTTTCCCATTCCCAGACAATTGGCCCGCTCAGTCAGCTGTGAGCTTTTGCCGGCGAAAACGCGGCTGTGAATATTCAAATTACACATACAGACATTCACGCTCCGTAATTTCTCTATCTAAGTAATCAACAGTGAATTGAAATGTATATATAACGATACAGAGTTAATGTTAATTTGTATAATTTATCATTTTTGTAACGAGATCCGAGTTTGACCGGAGAACGATGAAAATGATTAATTTTTAGAGCCCAGTAGTAAAAGGCACCCGTGCAATAAAATTTTTTTCCCAAGGTGGACACTTCCCTTTTATAACGTAATGCATTCGCGATACAGGCTGACACGATCGTGTTTCTAGCGTTCGGTGAAAGCGACTGCGTGAAGCTCCTACATCGCCGCGGTCGTAATTTACGTTACCCGAGCCTTACCATGACTCGGTTAATGACTCGGCCCAGGTCTACGTACTCCTTCCAGTTATTAAGTTTCATTTTTTTTTTTTTTTTTTACACGATCTCTCACGCGTGCTTCGACAAGTGGTACACTTTCACCGAACTTGACGGCGAGGTAGAACCCATGTGTAACGTGCAAGACAGTCTAATTGTCGAGCATATATGACCTATCGTGCGGTATACCTCGCGACACGGTGTCACGCGACGTCATCCTTTGGTACGCCCGTCAGATTTAATGCGTGTAATAAATCGTTACCCGGGGCGGGTTTCGCCCGATTTTTCGGAGGGCGTGCATAGAAAACACGGGTCTCTCGCGAAATTATAACTTGTTAAATTCGTCGAGACAGTATGATCGACGTTAGCGCGCTTTCATCGCGCATTTAACGTTACACGCGCTGTCTGACTTCGGACTCTGACGTGAGAAATATATGTAATGGAGACGTGAGATTAAAGTCAGTTACGTTTAACGGAGAACTCACGTAGGCAATAAATGAGATATTCGTTGTTTGTCGGCTCGGGATTCTTAACACTGACGTAGTCCAAGGTCCAGAGCTCCGCCGCGCCGCGCCATGTCGCTCGTCAAAAAGATATGGAACGCCTGAAATAGTCGGTCTCTTTTTCATTCCATTCAGGTTACAAAATCACTCCAAAACCCTGTAGAGTGCCCGGTTCGGAGAAGGAAGGCACGTGTATGTTCGTGTGGGAGTGCATCAAGTCCGAGGGGACGCACGTGGGTGTGTGCGTGGATACCTTCATGTTTGGCAGTTGCTGCGTTCACAACGCGACGGTAAACACGATAGGCGCCTCTCACCAGCCTCCTCCTCCTCCTCATCATCATCATCATCAACAGCAGCAGCAGCAGAAGCAGCAGCAGCACGACGGTACGAGTACACTCAGGCCAGGTCTGCTCCTGGAACCAACGGGGAATGAGACCATCAGACTGACATCGACTTCCCTCTTGGGCTTTCCCTCGACAGCGTCGAGCACCACGAAGCCGAATCTCCATCACTTCTCGGGATCCCACGGTTACGGCGGAGGCTCGACCAGACCGATGAAACCATACTCGCACGGTGTCGGGAGGCCCTTGCAGAAGAGGCCGCACGCCAAACCAACGTCCGAGCACGACGTCGATGTACTGCAGACCCCCGCGGTGTCCTCCGCATCTACGAACACGTGGGCGGAAGGGAGACCGCAGGGAACGAAGAGACCGGGTCATCACGCGGGTCATTCTCATCATCACAAGACCAGGCCGGACGACGGAGCGCCGAGCGAGAAACCGTCGCTTGTTCAGAGCCAACCGGGTTTCAAGGACAAACTGGAGACGCACAACACTTTAATAGTACGCTTGCCGGGGAAGGAGCACGCCGACGATGAGGTCGTTGGTTCGAGCAAGCCGAACAAACAGGGCAAACCGGGTAAACCGGGCAATCAAAGGCCCTTTGAGTCGCGGCCGGAGGATGGCAAGACCGAAGACGCCGATCTCAGTGTGCAGGAGACGATAAATCGACCGAATGTCAATTCCGTCATTGAAAGCGTAAGGAAGGAAATTTTATTATTATAACTCGCGATGACTCTGTGATTATAACTCGTGATTCAGCGAGATGACTTTAGAAAGACTTCTTATGTAACATTATTCTCATGTCATTGAAAAAAATTCACTTTTCAGTTAGACACCTAATTTTTAAGATTGAAAAGATTCTTTCCTTGTTTTAATAATCAATTATAATAAAATTATGCAAAGATAAAAGTAAGTAAAACTCATTTGATGTGTCTTCTCTAGTTTTCGTACTAGCGAATGTTTCTTTCTTTATCCACTGTATTAATTAAAATAACGAATTAGAAATGCCGAGATCAATATTTGACAGAAGTTTAAAATAAAAATAAAATTCCTTTAACTATATGTGGTCAAGAAAATATTTACGTCGCAGCTAGCAAAGTTATTTTTGGCGCGATATAAGCGGCAAGTTTAATGGAGTATCGATTTTCCGCCAGGAAACGGGGAAAGAGCCGCATCCGGGTTTAAATTTCGTGCACACCGAAAGACCACATTGGGCAACCAAGCCAGTACAGTCGAAACCATCGTCGACGGACTTCTCGAAGCCGTACTTCTCAATCAAAACGACCACTTATCGACCAATAAGCAATCAACCAGATCATAGACCTAATTTTATCTCGAGGCCTAACTGGGTACTGTCCACGAAAACGTCGACGACGACGACTGTCAGGCCGACATACTCCAGACAGCCTTCTACTAGGTATGTAACTCGTTTTTAAGTTGTGTCCATTTAAGCTGCAATTCATATATAAATAGCTTTTCTTTCGACAATACTTTTTGTATTAATGCGAAAAAGATTTACAACGTTGTATTACTATTTTCGCGTGAAGCACACATGTCATATTTACATACATTGCGTATCGAGCCCAACTTAAAATTTATCTTTCATTCTAGCGCAGCCGGATCCGTGCCACAAACCTCTCACTGGCAAGTGACCACGGAACCGGCGTTCGTCACAAAACAAAAACCGTCCTCGGCGTCGTCCTCATTCTCGTCCTTACCAACATCGCTCTCCTCGCCGTCGTCATCGTCATCTTCGTCATCCAAACCGATAACCGCGATTACCGTGCCGGAAACGGTACGAACACCGTCTTTAAGTACGAATTCTCATGTCTGGTCGAACAGCTGGACACCACCTAGACCATCCTTGAAACCGCACTGGACCGACAGTCCCAGTCTTCTACAGAATGGGCCGGAAAACTTTCCACCGCGACCGAGCCTAAAACCGACCGAGTCGCAACAGGTACATCCGCGTTTTTTGTTTATAAGTACATTCTTCATTATAACTTTGGGAAAACAATTAGATCTTATCTATAATATTAATGCATTAATTTTGTAATGCTTTCTGTTTCATAGAGCACCGAATATCAGAAGCCCTTCGGTTCGGCGCATTACATAACAACGTCCCACTTGGAGACTTCAACTAGGCCGCGGCCCACGAAGAAAACCACAATGCAGAGCACGACGCCGTCCACATTGTCCTCCGCCAGCGGTACAACCAATCCGACGACCGCGATGGCAACGGTGACGACCACGAGCAGCACGATCAGCGCGAGCAGCACGGGCGTCATCACGACTCAAGGCTCGTCAACCACCGAGGAGGCGGCAAGCGAGAAGGGGACGGGCTCGGTGATGACAGTCGCGGCCGCTGACGAGAGCAAAAATATGCAGTGCGGCGTACCGCTGCTATTCCCGCGGCCGGAAACGAGGATCGTCGGCGGCAAGGACGCGTCGTTCGGTCGGTGGCCCTGGCAAGTGTCCGTACGTAGGACCTCCTTCTTCGGCTTCTCGAGTACTCACCGTTGCGGCGGAGCGGTACTCAACGAGAATTGGATCGCCACCGCGGGCCATTGCGTCGACGAGTGAGTATCCTCTTATACCTTGTTTCTTTTTTGTATATTATTTCGGTTACAAGGTGCCACCGTTAAATCCCGTCCGTTTCAGTTTGCTGACATCGCAAATCCGAATACGAGTCGGCGAGTACGATTTCTCGTCCGTGCAAGAGCGGCTGCCCTACGTGGAGCGCGGCGTCACCAAGAAGGTCGTGCATCCCAAGTACAACTTCTTCACGTACGAGTACGACCTCGCGCTGGTGCGACTCGAGAGTTCCTTGACGTTCGCCGCGCACATCTCGCCTATTTGCCTGCCGGCTACGGACGACCTCCTGATCGGGGAGAACGCAACGGTCACCGGTTGGGGAAGGCTGAGCGAGGGTGGAACGCTGCCCTCGGTGTTGCAGGAGGTAATTATCGTTTTGACGATTAAACCCTTGGGGATACGTTTAAGCAACACTTCTCCGACTTTCATTATTTTCTCTTTCGAGGTTTCCGTGCCGATAGTGAGCAACGACAGGTGCAAGTCGATGTTCTTGAGGGCCGGCAGACACGAGTTCATACCAGACATTTTTCTCTGCGCCGGTTACGAGACCGGCGGGCAGGATTCGTGTCAGGTACGTGCGTGCGTGCCTATAATCGAACTAAACTCGCTCGTTCATGTTTCAAAATTTCCGTTTGAGAGACTTTGCGTTCTTGCATCACACAGGGCGACTCCGGAGGACCTCTACAGGTTCGCGGAAAGGATGGCAGGTACTTTCTCGCTGGTATCATATCCTGGGGCATCGGTTGCGCGGAGGCCAACTTACCGGGCGTCTGCACGCGGATATCCAAGTTTGTACCATGGATTTTGAAGAACGTCACCTGATTCACTCGACGAACAAGTGACACAACTCTCGCATTCAAATGAAATTCATCACACAAGTAAGCGATTCGCGGTGTCGTCTCGTGCGATATCAAAAGACATTATCTTAGATTTTTCACGAATGAAAATACGCCTTTTATATCGTTTGCATTTATTTATTTGCATTTACACTGCCACTCATGGAATAAAGATCCTAGTTGCTACATGTATATGTATACATAAATATATACATATATATTAGTGACATATGTGAAATCTCGTGCATTGTAGCAGCACACTGAACTGTATTTATACATAAAAAGTAAGTAAGGAAATAATATATTTGCTAGATTAAGGCTAAGTAAACAAGGGAAGTCTGAGTTGTGTAATAAAAAGATCAAAGGAGTAGTCCGATAGATTTCGAAGATATATCGTTATCATTCTTGCCACTTTGCCTCCGAATAGGAAATATGATACACACACACACACACACACATATGTATACACAAACACACATACACTGGAAAGAAATGAAGAATCGTCGATTTGTAAATTACATAAACACCGCATATTTTATTGCTGTAAAACCAGTTTCAAAGCCAGACACTGTCGATCCTATAGCTTAGACAAATGCAATCCGAGCTAAAGAAAAATATAAATTTTCGTAATTAAGAATCGTGATCTGGATTCTTATAGTTTTTCGCAAAAAAAGCGCACGATAAGTATCTGCTTTTATTAATTAGCGAGATGTATAGAAAGTTTACTCTCTTTACTGTATGGCGCGGCGTAAGATAGCTTGGAATATTTTTCCAAATGCTCAATCCTATACATTTAAAGTTACGCTCACTGCCACTCTCTTATCTTTTATATTTTCTTTATTTACAAATAGGAATTTGTACAGAGCACAATATTAATTGCGTGTACTTGATAATAACTGTGTGCGAACTAATAGGAGAAATTCACATTATAAAATTATTTATAAGTATCGTCAAATAAACGAGTGTTTATTTAAACCTTAACAATTATAGATTATGTTTCTACAATATTCTCGAATTAAGCGGATCGTCCACTCGACCAGTGATTAGACTCACAGAGGTCTCGGTGTCGACGATGAAATAAAGGAAGGGATGAAGTGCTGTAAAGGGCTCAGGCCCGGCTCTCTCAAACAGACCATTGCCTAAAAGAAATTTATAATTATTTTGTGAACCTTTATACAGAGTTATTTTTATTACAGAAAATATTAAAAATATTTTTAATATTTAAAAATATTTTTAACACAAAATATTAAAAATATTTTTACACTTTTATGTAATGTGCGCGTTATATACATATTATAAAAAATATAATAAAAAAATTAGCTTTCCAGAGCAATATTGCACGAAAATAGAGTAATTTACGCATAATACAAAGCTAATACTTTCTATTCTACGTAGTGCAGAGGAATTAGGAAGATGTTTAAATTGTAATGGAAAAATATTATAAGAGGTATAGATGGTTAATGTAACTAACAGTTTGCAAGAGATCAAAGCTATGTATATTTTCTTGCGCATCAGAGAAAAGAGACTATATACATTGTTAAAATTTTTTTTATAATTGCCAAGTCTTTTTAAAGTAATTGCAAAACTCCTATAAAGTTTTAAATTTAAAGTAATAATAAAGCATAGAAGAACGATCTTGTCTATTTTAAAATTGAACAAAAATTATTGCTAACAATTCGCATTTGAGGAATTGGCATTTATTTTGAACAACATTTTCTTGGCTCGCAAAGCGACTGGCAGATGTGATGCATCGCAGGCCAATCTTTAGATTTCTAGATGTTCAGTTCATTGACTTCCAATGCGCGCGTCCTTCCTTTCACTGAGTTGACAAAACTTCTTGCTATCGTATTTTTACGACGGTAAGACAGTTTTTACATAAAAGAAAAGAATGTAATGGCATAAACAACGGAGAAGTATCTAGTGCAATAAAAAGCATATTTTAATTTTTTTCAACGACTACCATTATCAACTTGATGAAAGTTTTTATTTAACTGTTATTCTAACTGTATGAGCAAAGAATCCCGTTGTATCACTTTAAAATATAGTTTAATGATGTAATATAAGAAGATTATAAATGATAATCTAAAAGTAAATCGTAATTTCTCATCTTCTAAATATTCTGTCACATAATTCGTACTTATTAAAAAAAAAAATATATATATATATACAGTAAATAGCTAAAAGAAAAATTTCATAGAAACACTTGCAATGACGATTCAGAAATCCTAGGTGAATGTAAAAAGAGATGGCGCAAGGTCTTTTTATTGACTTCCTTTACGGACTCGAGCAGGATATCAGCAATTAAATTCAGTGAACTGAACAACAATACTGAGAATATTTCCAACGGCAATCGATAGTTTTGCCTGAAGCTTCGCCTAGTGGTGTGAAAATAGATATTGCTTGGCTATTCGTCCTCGAAACTCATGTTCCCGCAGAGACACGGTCCATCTCGCGATTGCACCATAATTTTTCAGGATTGAATCCTGTAAATTGTGAAACTTACAGAAATAGGTGTGTGTTTTTTTAGAAAAGTGTTTAGCCGCGAATTATCTGCTAAATTAACCGCGATAATTTGCAATTTGATGATGCATCGAGGAGATAATGATTAATACTCGGCATAATTATTGTAAAGACGTAATTAACAGCTAGACATTCGTCTCCGACAGTTTCTCAATTTTAAACGAGGCTCGAAAACGTCCCCGTGTAATTCTCGAAACGCATGGTAACTTCGACAGCGTTTCGAAGTGCGGAAGCGGCCGTCATCGTTAAAGACAGTTGGCGTTAAGTAACGAAGATTCAGCGGAACGCTCTTTAAAAGAAAGAGCAGCGACGGATCAGACGGAAGGGAAAAGAAGAGAGAAAAAAAAAAGAAAATGAAGAAACGAGCAGTAGTAACGGCCAACCGTTGTCAGACGCGTGTTCACGCGTGCGTGGAGGGGCGGCATTGTCGCCGCCGTCGTTTACAAATTATGTGGGCAAATTACGTTTCTGGAGAGTACTTGCGAGCCGCGCGCGCGCGTGAAACTTCGTAATTTCACTCGTTAATACCGGATATTGCGTCAACATAATTATCTCTTCGAACATTATCTCCGACGCGGCGCGGCGCGGCGGCGGCTTGGGAGCC